>PVKA01021893.1:0-37927 GCA_004027165.1 Ctenomys sociabilis
GCACTAATGGTGGTTGGACAGGATATTATGTCGGCTTTTAGTGCTATGGTCATCCACTAGGTAAATAATTATTGAATCTTTGATATAATTCAGCTATAAAAAAACCTGTAAATATAATATCATGTATGCACCTTGTACAATACCAAAATGTTATGAAAACAGTTTGCAATGTATTAATTCATCGACTCTGTATGGTTAAGGTGTTTTGAAACTGTCTGATTGACATTTGTATTTCAATAAAATAAAAATAAATGGAAAAAAATAAATAAATTTTGTTCTTCCATAACTAATATTTATATATATATACTTTAACCATTTTTTCTTTATAATAAGTTTTGGACAATTTCATTTTTGTGTATCTTGGTATGATTTTATTTAAATTTCTTGTGCAAAGGTTCATTTTTCTTGGAAATGTGATATTATAAATTGAATTAAATTCAGAAATTTTAAATGTGTATTTTTTGCCTACTCCTTTCTTCTTTGAGAATTCTAATTTAATAAATATAAAAAAGAAAGGATCAGTTTATGCTTACAATTTTTTTACTCTGATTTTTTCCCTCTCTTAAATTTCTTGTAACTTCTTAGTTATTTTTTTAATAAAACTTTTATGTTTATACCTAGCAATCTGAAAAACTAATTTGCACATAGCATCATGTAATACAGCAATCATTGTTGGATTCCTATTACTTTGTATAGTGAAATCTTGTACCATGTATAATGCTGTTTTCTTCTATCACTATTTTGTATTCTTCAAAAATAATAATAACAAGTATAAACAAAAATAAATAAATAAAATAATAATTAATGCATAAATATGCTATGAAGTTTCTAATATAGAAGTATGCAAAACAGGATCTGGGGCTGGGGAGTTGGTTCAGTAGAATAAGGGCTTCCCTGGCAAGCACAAGTGCCTGCGTTCAATCCCAAGTTTCACAAAAAAAGTAAAGATTGTGGTATCAGATATTAATTTGGGGGTTGGGAAGATGGCTTAGTGGAATAAGTGCTTCCCTGGTAAGTGAAAGTGCTGGAGTTCAATTCTCAGTTCTGCAAAAATAGTAAATAAATACGTTAGAAAAAAAAACAGGATCAAAAATTCAAAATGTGTAGATTTAGAAGGCAGTGCCAGTGAATATTTGCCATTGATATATTTTCCTTTTCTGTTACAGTCATAAAAGAATTAGATTTGTTTTTCTGGGAAAGACTTTTTACACTTTTATGGTAAGGACAAAGTAAAAAATCTATAATAGATACCTAAAATAATAATTAAGGAATCAAAAGCTAATGCTTGAATAGTTCATTTAATCACAATTAAAGACAAGAAGAGAAATAAAAGAATAAAAAAAAAAGCAAGCAAACATGCAAGCAAGCAAGAAAGAAAGACAAAGCAAGCAAGCAGAACTAGTAAACAATGTTACACAAGGTGTATCATAAAACCTCATCAATACTTACAAGAAACGCGCTTCACCTACAAGGGCATATATATGTTTTAAGTAATGGGATGGAATAATATATACATATATATTTTTTTTTCCAGTATGGGATTAAATACAAGACCTTGCACTTGGCAGGCAAGCACTTATTCTACTGAGCATTTTCCCCAGCCTGTAATAAAATATTCTATACAAATGGAAATTCTCAAAGACAGAAGTAGCTGTACTGGGCCAGTCAGACAGCTACAGATTAAAATGCTTTCTTATGCAGACACAGGGACCCAGTTGGACCCCCAAATGCCTTGCAGGCCCTGCCCCAGAGGTGCACTGAGACAGCAAATGAGACTTGGCATAGCGGCACATGCCTGTATTCCAGGCACTTGGAGATTGAATACAAGAGGATCCCTAGGAGTCTGATCTGTGTTGCAAGACCCTGTAGACCCTGTACTAAATACATAAAAAAGAAGTAGCTATCCTTAATATATAATAAAATAAATTTAAAAACAAAAGCGAAAAATGAAAAAAACAAGGAATATCATTTTGTATAATTATCAAACTGTAAAACCAGAAATATAAAGTGATAATTCTAAATACATGTGCACCCAATATCAGATCATCAAAACTTATAAAGAAAATATAGACATAAAGAGAGAGATGCGAGCTGTAGCCCAGGCCCAGGGAGTGTGTGGAAGAGCTTCCAGCTGCCCTGCACCAGGGAGACCTGACTGGTCCAAACCCAGGCTCACAGTGTGAGTGGACCCCCTTCCTTGCCCTTGGGAAACTCCCCCTACTCCGCTGCCCCCACTCCTATGCCCGCTGAGTGAATGAGAACTTCTCCCGGGTGCTCAGGACCCCCAGATCCAACCCTAGCACAGGCTGGGCAGTGTGTGAGAGAGCTTCTCTCCTTGCCTACCCCCCTTGCCCCCTTCAGATGCAGCTCAGGCCTGACATACAGGCCTAGCGTGAAACTCTGCAGCTGTAGTCCTTGCAGAGAGAGTAGGGGACAGAACCACCCAGCTACTCCAGGAGCAGAACGTCTTGCCAGAGGGGCACAGCAGGTTCACTCCCAAGAGCTGCAGCAGGAAGGAACTGAGCATAGCAGCTAGACCCAAGCCAGGGAGTACTGGATAAATTCAAACTTTATAGATCTACACCTGAATTTCAGTAGGAGCCAAGGTTATAACTACACCAAAGCTCTAAAACTAAGGTCAAAACACAATGCTGTAAAAATTGACAAAGAGAAGGAGCAAAATGCAATCTCAGACCCCAAGACTGCCCTTAACAAGTGCAGAGGACAGTAGCACAGAACAAATTTGAAATCATACAACTAAAATCAATGAATCAATAGCATTTGAAATAAAGAAACAACAGCATAAAAGTATAAAGGAACTCAGATTGGAAATAAAACAAAGAAATCTCTGAATTTATAGCATCTGAACTAAAGAATCAAATGCAGAAACGTGTGCAGGAAATCCAGTGCCCACCTAGAACAAGTGGAGAGGACACTAGCTCAGCTGAAATATACAAATCAATAGCATCAGAAGTAAATAAGCAACAGCAGAAAGATATAGAGAAACTCAGAGCAGAATTAATCTCTGAAATAAGAAAACTCTAAATCCACAGCATCTGAAGAATCAAATACAGAAACATAGAGGAAAGCAAATCTGAAAAACACTCTGCAGTAAAAGAATTAATAACTGATTCTAAAGAAGACTGCTAAAAAATAGAGGAGATTAGAAAAATGACTGATTCCTTCAATAGCAATACAGGAAAGATAGATCACATGCAGCAGAGTCAAAGAGATACAGAGAAACTTAAAAATCTCAATCACAAGTTTGCAAAACCATTTGAGTGAAAGTGAAAACACTGCAACAGATCTTGAAGATGCTGGTGCAGCTAATGAAAAGGTAAGAAAAGATCTCTTAAACATGACTAGGATGCATGAAAAATAAGATGATGCAAAGATGAAAAATGTGAGACTAATAAGCATCAATGAGAAAGAAGGAGTTAATACAAATGAAATTAAAAAATATGGACAGAAGTAATAGCAGAAAACTTCCAAAATATGAGGAAACAATCTGACATTCAGGTAACCAAAGCATACAGAACACCAAGTAACCTCAAACCAATTAAAAACACATGAAGACATATAATAGTCAAGATCACAGAAATCCAACACAAAAATAATATAATGAAAGCTGCTACAGAGAAGAAGCAGATCATATTCAAAGGATAACCCAACAGAATTATTGCCAACATCTATTCATGAACCATGAAGGAAAGGAGAGCATGGAGCAGAGTACTTCAAGTCCTCTATGAAAACAAATTTCAGCCCAGACTACTATACCCTGAAAAACTCTCTTTCAAATATGATGGAGAAGTGAAATACTTCCATAACAAAAAACAGCTAAAAAATTTCATAATGACAAAGCCATCCCTACACAGGCTACTGAAAGATGTTCTAGGGAGGGAACAAAATGATCAGAGTTCCATGAGCTAGAACACAAGCAACCAACTAAATAGGGCAAACAATTGAACATAGAAGAAAAAAGACTAAACTACAACAGGTAAGAAACATGTCACACTTAAGATATCTTAATTATAATCACCAATATAAATGGACTCAATTCACCGATTAAGAGAAATACATTGGCACAGTGGATTAGGAAACAAAACCGAAAATGTACTGTATACAAGAAACACACTTAACTCAAAAAGATATCCATAGGCTTAAAGCCAAAGGATGGAAAACAATAATTCATGCCCCAGCATCTCAGAAAAAAGCAGAAGTTGGGGCCGGGGAGATGGTTCGGTGGAGTAAGCGCTTGCCAGGGAAGCAAGGGTTGAGTTCAATCCTCCGTTCCACAAAAAAAAAAAAAAAAAAAAAAAAAGCAGAAGTAGCAATCCTGTTGTCAATCTCAACTTCAAACCTAGGATGATCAAACAAAATAAAGAAGGCCCACTATACACTGGTTAGGGGAAAAAATTCAAGAGGAAGAGGTAACCCGCATAAATATGTATGCACCCAACACGGGAGCACACAACTATATAAAACAAATCTTAATGAACACGAAAATCTAATATGCAATATCACAATCTTAACAGGAGACCTTAACACTCCCTTCTCCCAAAAAGAATAATCAACCATACAAAAAATTAGCGAAGAAATAGGAGAACTGAAGAAAAGGGGATTTGACTGACCTTAATTAGATACAAAAGCAACAAATCTTGTTATATATGTCTTGATTTATCTTGGTCTTCACCATCCAGCATTAAAGTATAAAAACCAAGTATAAGAAGTAAAGCCATACTATTCTGCTGAGTTGTAAAAGACTCAAGTCAACAGTTTTTGACATTGCCAGACATATGGACAACCCAATACTATTAAGTATTACTGGACTATTTTGGAGCATTTTGCTGAATTCACACACCTATAATATTTAACTGACTAAACAAAAGCGGTAGAATTTAATGTCCATTTTCTATCTGTAGATTCAAAATAGTTCAGATAGATATACAGCTACATTCTCTTAAATTCAATAAATAGAGGGATCTGTTCTAATAGTGTTTGTAAATAGAATATCATATCTTCATCTTGTACAACAAATAAACACTAAGAAAATAATATGCACTGTGTTAATTATTGAATCTGTCCTACTAATTTTATTTGAAACTGTCTCACTACTATTCGTTTTTCAATAAAATTATGGAAAAAGAGAGAGATGCATTAATATAATAACGGGAAACTTTAGTGCACCATCTTCAGCAATGCAAATATTGCCCATGCAGAAAAATAATAATTCTCAGAGCCAAAATAAATACAGCCTAGATCAAATGGAACTGACAAACATCCACAAAATATTTTATTGTGCAATATGTATTTTTATTATTAAGATATGCAACATTCTTCAGGACAGATTATATGATGGGCCATTAAACAAATGTGTCAGTTACTTTTCTCTCATTGCTGGGACAAATACCAGACACCTAAAATGAATGAAGGAAAGATTTATTCAGCTAACAGTTACTGGAGCTTTCAGTCCCTACTCAGCTGGCTCCAAGCCAGAGTGGCACATGGCAGAGAACAACATTTAATGATGGCAGCAATGAACAAAAGAGCAAGAGGGAGAAGTAGCAACAACAATGGCAATGGATCAGAAGTCTGTCTGTGTGTTACATTCACGCTATCTGCCCTAGGATGGGTATAGCACTCACACCCATAATACCAGTGGATCATGATTTATTTCCAACCTCTAGAAGTCCACCCCATGACCTACATAAGGCGTTGGGGGACAGCTAGACACAAATCATAACCTCTGAACCCCCAAAGTCTCATGTACATTCCTGTATGCAAAAGGTATTTCAGTTCATCTCTAAGAGTTGCTAAATTCCCAACAGTTTTAGCATTGCTGAAAAGTTGAAGTCCTAGTTTTCCTACAAGATCAAAAGCAAACCCTTAGCTGTGAGCCTCAGTACAAATGAAAAGAAAAATAAATATTTCCAACGTTCAGTGCACTAGATAAACATTACCATTCCAAAAGGCACACACAGCAGGATACCAAGCATTAGGACCAGTACAAATCCAAAAACCAGCTGGACAGGCATTAAATCCAAAAATCTTTGCGGAACATCTGAACCAGTTTGTGGAAAGTTGCGAGCTCCAAAGGCCTTACGTTTCTCCACCCCTATGGCACTTTTAGTAGTAGCTTCTATAGCTTCTCTCTTAGGCCATTTTTGCTTCCTCCTTGCAATTTTACTTAGATAATCCACGTTCCTGGCATTTCCAAACTTCATGGGTTTCCACTTAATAGGCTTCTCACTCACAGCTTTACACACTTTCCTATTGAGGGCACACTGCCTGACTTCCCAGGACTTCTCAAATCTAGGTGGAGGACTTTTTAACCTCAGAACTGCTGCACTCTGCAAATGCCTAAAACCAATGCCACGTGGATGATGCCAAGGTCTACTGCCAACTGGAGCAGTAGACAGGCTTCCTTCTCTCTTGGCTGTAGGAATTGAGTACCTGGATCACTGAACACTCTGACCCTGAGTTTGAGGAAGAAATTTTCTGTGCCGACACAATTCTGGAACCTAGGGCTCTCCTATGGCTTTTTTATTGAGGCAAATCTCTTACCCTTACAATTCTGGGGCTGCAAAGTGTGGAGACCTACCACCTCCAGTGATGCCCTTAGGCCACCCTTTCTGTTCTTTGGTTCCTTCTTGGCAATGGAGATCCTCTCAGCTCTGTCATTGCACTCCACAGCTTCCTTTCTGGCCAAACTCACAATATTTTAAACCATGCTGATGGGCCCTTTGCTCTTTTTTTCTTCTTATTTAGGACAGCATCTCTAGGGTGACCAAGGCCCACATGGTCTCACTACATAGATCTGACCTGTAGTGATTCTGTCTTTTTTAGCCTCCCAAGTGCTGGGATTACAAGTGCGAAGCACCATGACCAGTCTCAATCACAGTCTCAGTGTACCCCATGGGTGGGACTGTCACTGCATGCCAGTGGTCAGACCCCAGTCACTGTGTTCTGCCTAAATAGGGTCTTCAGACCTCTGAGCTATTAGGCTGGCCCTTGGGCTCTTTGCTCTTGATTCTCAACATAAATCTAGGTAAAAGATCACAAAATTGCCATGACACGGCCCTAATACTTGGCTGCTTTGAAATTTCTTTTGAAAGATTAAATCAGTCCACCATGCTTAAACTTACACTCAGATAAATTCTCTGGACATGAGCAAAATGCAGACAAAGATTCTGCCAAGCCAAAACACAAATCATCAGGAGCCCAATGGCAAATTGAGTCCTTTTTTCCAGCAAAAAACTCCCAGCCTTGTCTTTATAGGCAGGCTTTCTATCAGCCTTCTGGTGTTCTGAGCTCTGACCAGAATCTCCCAAACAACAGCCAAAGCTGTTCCAGCTCTTCCTAAGTGGGCAACATCTCTGAAACTTTCCTACCTCTTCCCATAAACCATTCCCAAATGTTTGTAATCCACATGGTCAAGTTTAGTCACAGCAATGACCTCATTTCTCTGGTACCAAGTTCTGTCTCAGTTACTCTTTTCTCATTGCTGGGACACATCCCAGACACCCAAAATGAAGAAAGGAAAGGTTTATTTGGCTTATAGTTACTGGAGGTGTCAGTCCATGTTCAGCTGGCCAAGCCAGAGTGGTACATGGAAGAGAACAACCTTTCCTGGTGGCAGCAAAGAGCAAAAGAGCAAAAGGGAAGAGGAGCAGCAATAATGGCAATAGATCAGAAGTCTGTCTGTGTGTCTCTCTCATATTACATTCAGGCCATCTGCCCTAGATTGGGTGTAGCACTCACACCCATAATCCCAGTGGATCATGATAAGCTCTGAAAGTCTGCCCCATGACTTATACAAGGCTTTGGGAGGAGGACAACTAGACACAAACCACAACAAATTTTAAAATATTGAAGTCATATTAAGTATGCTTTTGAACATAATAAAATAAATCTAGAATTTAATATGAGCAAAACTTAAAACTACAAATACACAGAAATCAAACAAATTACTTTTGAAAAACTGATGGACAAGCAAAGAACCAAGAAGAAAACATGAAAATTTCTTGAAACAAATGAAAATGAACACACAACATGCCAAACCCCAGAATTGTACTTCAGTTCACTAACTTAGTTCCTTTCCCCTTTTTGTGTGGCCAGCTCAGTCTACCCTAGGGGCAGGGCTGACACAGCATGTGGTGCCAGGGACTGAGCCTCATGTCTGCACTTGCCTAAGCTTGCCTAAAGAGAAGCTTTAGACCACTGCTATCTTGTTGTCTCCCGTTTTTGGCTTAGTTCTTTCCATGATACTTCAGCCAGAATTGTGAAAAGAACTATGTTTGTGAACTGATATACTGTTATTCTAAGATAAATGTTTATAAGTCAATTTTCACATCAAAAAGTAGAAAGATCTCAGAGAAAGTATCTCTCACTGCATTTGAGGGTACTGAAAAAAACAAAATTAAACCAAATCCAAAATTAGAAGAAAAGTCATAATATAATCCCAGGACTCGGGAGGCTGAGGCAGGAGGATTGTTGTGAGTTCGAGACCAGCCTGAGCTACAAAGGGAGCTTAAGGCCAGCCTGAACTGCATAGTGAGACCCTGTCTCAAAAAGACAAAAAAAAAAAAAAAAAGAGTAGAAATAAATGAAACCAAATCCTACAGCACAGTAGGAAGATTACTCACCATCATCAAGTGAGACTCATCCCAGGTATGTAAGAATAGTTGAGTAGATGCCATTATTTATTTAAACATGGTTCATCGTGGCAGATAAATGAAGAACAAAACATGTATAGTCATCTGCAAGGTTTCATACAGTCAAATTCTATAAAATACAAGTTGGTTCATTTATAAGGTATTTGATAAAATTCATCAAGTAGTAAAGTCATGGATCAAATGAAGTACACAAGAGAATGTACCTTCACATAACAAAGGTCATTCATGATAAGCCAACAGCTACCATCATACTGAATGAGCAAAAGTGGCAACATTTTTCTCTTGAGATCTGCCAGAAAAGAAAGATATGTGCTTCCACTACTTTTATTCAAGTTAATGCTGAAAGTAATACACAAATCACCAGCCACAAGAAAAAAAAGGCATACATCTTGGGCAAAATGTCAGGTTTTTGCTAGCTACAGATACATGAACTCTTATGAAGAAAAACTTCAAAAGACCATCATAAAAATAGTAAAACTAATCAATGAATTCACCAAAATTGCTGAATAAATATCAACATAAAAATATCAATAACATTATTATATGCCAGTAGTAAACTAGAAAACAAGCAAATAGAGATAGCAAGAAAAGAACCACAATCCCATTTATAGTAGCTATTAAAAAGCTTGGAACAAACTTAACCAAAGACATGAAAGATCATTACAAAAATTATAAAACATTGATGAAATAAATTGGAGAGGACACAAATTTTTAAATTCATCCTGTGTTCATGGATCAAGAGAATGAATATTTTTAAAATGTCCACATTACCCCAAACAGCTTTTAGATTCAATGCAATTCCTATGAACATCCTTATGACATTACTTACAAGTATAGAAACAATTTTAAAATTTACATGAAAACAAAAATACTAAATATTCAAAGCCATCCTTAGCATAAAAAAATAAAACCCTAAGTATTATACTACCTGATTTTAAAATGTAATATTACAGTCATTGAAACAGTAGTATATTAATATAAAAGCAAACAAATAAAATAATGGAACATAGCAACAAGTTTACACATAAACCACTCATCTATGGCCAAAAAATTTTGGCAAATGCTCTACAAATAAGACCAAAAACCCTAAAACTACAAGGATGCATTGGAGAAGCGCATTGTGACACTGAAATGGGCAATGATGTTAAGGACAAGACCCCAACGAGCAGGAAACCACAGTAAAACTGAACTAACAGAATTATATCAAACTAGCTTCTGCACAACAAAGGAAACAATCAGTAGAATGGAAAGAGAATCTCCAGAAGGGGAACAAACTTTTGCAAACTATATTCCTAAATTGTATTTATTTATTTATTTACTTAATGTGTACAGGGTCTTGCTACACTGTTTGGATTCATAGTGATCCTTTTTGTCTCAGCTTCCCCAGCACTGGGATTACAGGCATGTGCCATCTCACCTGGTGTTGGGGCAAGCATGGCACACTTGGGGTTCCAGAACTGGCATGGCCTGAGATACTATGAATCAAACTCAGCACCTTGCATTTACCAGGCAGCCTCTTAGATTGCTGAGCTATCTCACCAGCCTGCAAACTATACTACTGACATGGGATTGATATTCAAAATTTGTATGAAACTTTAGAGATTCAATAGCAATAAGCACAAAATGTTAAATGAGTAAAAGACATGAGAAGACATCTCTCAAAAGAGTAAAGAAGAAATAAAAATGACCAACAAGCCTTAACATCTCCCATTCAAGTACTAACCAGGCCCGACCCTGCTTAGCTTCCGAGATCAGACGAGATCGGGTGCGTTCAGGGTGGTATGGCTGTAGACAATTAACTGCTAAAGTTATTGTAAGTTATCTGTATTTAGCAGAGTATTTTCATCTTGATTGATCTGAGCTGAATTTGAAGACTATTAATAAGTTATGTTTGGAAGTTTTAACTTCAATGAAGTAATTATTTGCTGTGAAAGAAACAAACATGAATTACTAAACAAAGATGGTGCAATATCTTTGTTTTTTCTTTTTATGAGGCTCCTGAGAATCAACCCAACTGAAGCATTTCAATTCACTTGAATGAGAAACGTGTTTAGTATCAAAAGAGCCCGAGAAGACACTGGTGTGAAAGGTACAATCCCAGAGGTTGCTCAATTACCCTGGCACACTTTCTGGTCACTTTGTACAATGTAGATTTGAAGTACAGTGGTGAAAACATTAAATGTGACATTTGAAAAAAAAAAATAGCCTTAACATCACTAGTCATAGGGAAATATACAGCATCAATAAGATACCATTTTGCCTCAGTAAAACCAGTTATCATAAAAACATCACCAAAGATAGCAAGTTTTGAAAGAATATGGAGAAAAAAAACCAGTGAACACTTTTTTTTTTCTTTTTTGGTATCAAGCATTGAACTCAGGACCTTGTGCTTTCCAGGGAAGCACCTATTGTACTGAGCTATCTCCTGGGCCTAATGCATGCTGTTGCTGAGTTGTACAATTAGTAAAACATTGGAGAAAACAGTGTAGAAGTTCCTACAACAACATGTCTGGTTACATATCAAAACACATGAAAGCACTCATATTCATCGCAGTGCTTCTAACAATAGTCAAGAAGTGGAAACAATGGAAGCATCCATCAACTGATCAATGGGCACAGAAAACATGGAATTATATTCATCCATAAAAGTAAAAGAAGTCCTGTGATTTGCAGCAACATGAATGGAAATGGGGATCCTAATTGCACGTGAACTAGACCAGGCACAGAAAGCAAGCGTGGCATGAATTCCTGATGTGGTAAACCTAACAAAGCTGATTTCATAGATGAGAGCAGAACAGTGAGGAGGCTGAAAAGGTAGAGAAAATAAAGGGTTGGGAGAATATGATGTGTGGAGTTACAGCTAAATATGTGTGGAGTTACAGCTCTCATGACAGTTGCATGAGGCTCTCATGATCTATTGCAGGGTAGACTGGCTAAAATAACAATGCACACTGCAAAAAACTGGAAGAAAAGGATTTTTGAAATACTTAACTATGAAGAAATGTTCAATTGTTAAAGCTGATTAATCATTTTAAGGCTGATTTTATCACTAAGAAAGCAAAGGGTCACTGAGATAACTCAGCAGACTAAGTGCCTGCTAAGGACCAGGTTCATCTCCCAGCACCACATGCCACACCAACCCCACCCTGGGTGCAGTGAGCTGCCACCACGACTGGGTGTGGTAGTACACCCCTGTAACCCCTGTAATCCCAGCACTGGGGAGGCTGAAACAAGAGGACTGCTATGAGTCAGAGCTGTGTAGTGAGACCCTATACAAAATATATTTAAGAAATCATTAGGAAAGGATACATGTGTGAAACTTTAAATTCCACCCAATCAACATGATAATAATTACATTTTTATGTATCAGTTAAAAACATTTTCAAAAACGGAGAAAAATTCTTTTTTTTTTTTTTTTTTTTTTGTTTTTTGTTTTATGTCTCAAAGCATGCAGAAACTACCACATTGGAGAAAGAGGGGGAAATGCCAATTCAAACGCAGTGTGAATGATAAAAGTATCTTTTGATGAAAAAAAAAAAAGGAATTTAAGTAAAAACATAGTCAACTGATTTTGGGAGCATTCCAGACCCCCAGTATGAACTGGATGTTAGAAGTGGAACCCCATTTATTTACTATGCTTTAGTCTAAAAGTGAAAATAAATGAAACTTTCACATTCTATTTTCTGAGTTTTTGAGATTGGGTTGTGCTATATATTTCAAGCTGATCTTAAACTCCCTCTGTAGCACAGGCTGGCCTTCCTCCTGCCTCTATCTCCCAGTACTGAGATTACAGGCTCGCCCCACCTGGTGTGGTGCTATTCATTTGTCCTTAATCTAATTCCTGGACCAGGATTGGGCCTTCTTGGGCACTTTCTCAGGACAGAGGTTTTCACTGGCCAATTTTCCCACGAGAAGTCAACACATTTTTTTAAATCACATTTACTTAATCTAGTTCATTAAACATTCAAGGCAATCAGAAGGTTAAATTACACAGAACAAACACCAGCTACTGGTGCCAGTAGAATAGGGGGAGGAGGAGTCCCTGGAGGGCAGAGAGTGGCAGGACTGGTAATTTTGTGAATTGTATCATTAATAAAATATATTTTATTCTATTTGATGCTGACTTTAGGAAGGTTCCTGTGTGATGATTACATTTTTAAGCAGGCGATTTTTTTATGGCTTTACCCAAGGCTAAAGGGAAATCTAATACAAAATTCAAAAAGACTTAGCTGAAATGCACATTAAAATTTTAGTTTTGTCCTTTTAGGAATTTTTAAAAGCTATAAATTCTAAGCTGTCTCAAAACAGAAAAAAAAAGTAACTTAAACTGTTGCATAAGTTATACTAGGAAACTAAAGACTATAGTTTCATATTTTAGACTCAAAAATATTTTAGAAAATTTTGTTTTCCTTACTCATAACATTTTTTATGAATTTGTATAATAGACATAGACAACCAGTTTATTATTAGTAACTGGAATTTGTAAGCAAATTGCAACACAAATTTTCAGTATCTTTTTGTATCTCACAAACCTACAACACAGTGTTGTGCCATAAATTAATTATGCAGGCCTTAATCTGCATAATTATAGCTTTGTTGACATCAGTACTTTCTAATGTTGAGAAGGATGCAGAAAAGTAAACATTTGGAAGATAAACTTGGCATCATTCTCAAAAATACCCAAGCATGCAATGGGTTGTAAGGAAGAATTGAAAGGAACAGGATGAAAATTGGACAGCTGGCCTGCTCTGCCAGGATCAGGCCTCTAACATACAAAACGGTTGTTTGAATTCCAATAGATTATCAAACAGTCACATATTTGTCTTTGTATTTCATACAAAGTGTGAAATTTAGTGAGTTCCTCCCATGAACAAGATGTAGTATGCTAAGGTAACTATGGCACTGTATTCTCTGTGGTTTTTAATGTAGAGGGGAAATAAATAAGATTTGTTAATGGTCATTTTCTCAAAGAAATGGAACGTAGCACAGGCAAATGGCAAACTCAGGAGGAGCTCCTGGAGGGAAAGCAGCTCACGTCAACTGTGAACCCTGCGTTGAAGAAAATGCCTGGTTCAAACTCGCTCTGCTAACATTATATTTTACATTGGGAAAATTATTCCTTGGATGCTTTAGTTTCCTTACTTGCAGTATTTGGGGGGAAAAGATTTATTTCTGTGCATTTATGTGGGGACTTCCGTGGAGGTATATGTCTGAAAATCTTAACATAGAGCATGGCATGTTCTACACCCTTAGTAATTAATGGCTGCTTCAATTATTAAACAAATAAAATTGGACCATTATTTACATATCAGACTCATCTTCCATTAGATGGAAAATTAATAGATGGACCACAATACATTCAAATTTCATGTGTGAAGAGAGCAAGTGTGTAACTTCCCATGAATAAAATTCAGTGAAAATATGCATATTCATGGAAAGAGACAGAAAGAGAGGAGACAGAGAGAGAGGGAAGAGTGGGAAGAAAGAGGAGAGAAGAGAGAAAAGACAGAGAGGAGAAAAAGAAGAGAAAGAAGGGGGAGAGAGAAACAGAGAACTAAATACTTGTATGTTGGGATTATTTGATATTTGATTTGTGGAGAAAACCAATCTTGATATTCAAATTTAGACGATATCAGCATAAAACTTTTTCATTTAAAGCCAGGTTACCAGGTAAGATCTCTAAATCATAAGTGTGGATATAAAAGAGTAAGGTGCAAAATCACAGTCCCAAAAGTCCTAGGAGTCAAACACCTGAAGAATCAGAAGTGTTTGGAAAGTGTGATATCAAAGAACGTAAGTAAAAGATGTATTTCCTAAAAGGAAAAAGAGATTGATTGTGTTAAGCATTACTGGTACATCAAGCCAAATAGCTAATATGTAGCTACACAGAGGGTATATGTGGTTTTGATAGGGGCAGTTCCATCAAAGGATTATAGGAAATAAAAGCCTCTTGAAGTAAAACTAAAGGGAAATGGGAGGGACCAAAATGAATGCAGAATAAATCACTTTCAACAAATTTTCTTATAAAGGGAAAAGAAGATAGGTGAAAGCTAAAAGAAATTCTGAGTTCCCAGGGTAAAAGCACATATGTATGTGGGAACTGTACATTAAGAAATTTGTTATTGAAAGGGTTTGGAGGTGAAGCACTGTAGTGATATCCTTCGGGAGGGGTAGGTATAGTTCTAATCCTAGTAGTACACAAAAGGGGAAAGAGTTTGAAACACATGGGGAAAATTCATTCTGATTATTTCTATTATCTCAAAAATTCGAAAATAACCTGAATATTGACAATATTTGTCAGAGAGAAGGAAATATGAAACAACCATAGGAGGCTGCTCCATTTTCCCTTTCTTGATCAGTTTGCAAAGCTGTCCAGGCAGTAGGAAATGGTGGTGCAACAGGCTTTGTTATGGTGTCATCTCAAGCTGATGTGCATCTGCTTGCTAAGATGAGTTTTTAAATTTCACAAACTGCACTGTGTGCTTAGAACAGGGACAGTCACACCCAGGCACACAGCTGTGTGAGGCACGCACAGTGGATATCTGACCTGTGCTTTCAAAATGAATACATAGTGTAATACCTGTTGCTTTTGTTGGCTCTTAATACACACATGTGTTGGATGTGTGTCTCCTATGACTCCCAACCACATCTAAAATACTCAGGCCTTTTCCTAAAACTAAGAGAAATATTTTGCCTTTGAGGGACCACTCCCTATTCTGTGGATATTTAAATTTGGAAATAGTCTTTTCACTGGTCTGTATACCCTAGGGGAGAGATTTCAACAGTTTATATCCACTGTCATCATGAAGAATTCTGACACAGAAGAAAAACCAAACTGTTTGAAGCTAGAGAGAACAAAATTGGAAATTGAAGACCTATTTGAAAACTTGTTTTAGCCCTCACATGATCTGTATCTGCAGCAAATGTTCTCAAAATATATGAGATACAGTGGTACAGATGAAGGTCAGGACAGACTGAGCATTCACTAAGCTTTAGCTCAGTACCTAAAGGATTAGACATTATGTCCTGATTTTTAGGATAATTTCCTATTAAAAGTTGAATAGGAAACTACAGGAAAATATTAAACTATATTGTGATCGAGGAAGTATCACAAGAATGGAGTTCCTTGATTATATAAATTGAAGAGTCTTGTGCTCAAACCTCCCTGAGTGTTATTGGAGGAGAGACTGTAATTACATTCTTTTTTGCACAGGTTTAATACAATGAATTAGTGTTCTGTAGATTGACTGGACACCAAAGCAAACTGAAAGAAACTGATGAGGGAGTAGATCACCTCTATGGACCCACAGATGCTTGCTTTGGGAGCTGAAAACATCAGCATATCAGTCAAAAAGATGGCTGTCGGCTGACTGGAGCAGGAGCTTGCAGACTTGAGGAGTTCCAGGAACAGCTTTAGAAGTATGACCATCTCTGGAATTGTCATCATATCTTCTCCTCTCCTGCCTTGAGGTACTGGACCGGGATGAGCTCACCCAGTTTCACAGAGAATTCTACCACACTGTCAAGTGAAGTCTCTAGTTCGTTTCAATTTGAAAATGTAAAAGAGAAGTGTAACTTTATTTGATTATATCTAGTGAGTGAGGTCATCACCATTCTGTTAATGTTACCTCACCATACTCTTGCTCAGGAGAGAGGTGCATAGAGAAAACTTCATGAGAAAACCAGAAGGTTAGGTGCTAGTGTTCCTGGAGCTTGTTTGTGTCAGAAAGCCAATGGAGACCAAGCTTCTGGCCTAAGTTTCCACCAATTTTGGGGAATACTTGCACCGTGTTTCATTTCCAACATACTCTATTGGGGAAAATGTAGATGATATTTTTACTACTTATTTGGAGAAAATGCCAGAATGTCTTGGCATCCTAGAAACGCCATATGTTTTTAGTAAGTAAATAGCATCTAATGCTTGTTTTAGGGGTCTCCATAAAACTAGGTACAATGAATAAATGTATGACTGACAAAATGGTTAGTTGTAAGAACACACTTCGTAGTGGATGGCAAACATAGCAATGAAAAAACACTGTCACCAGAGGAATTTCTGATATTCCTGTGGTGCTAAGCATGACTTTCCTGCTCTGCTGTGTATTTGACTTACTTTTCCCTTCATCAGCCCACACCACGTGCTACTGCTGTGTTTCCTGTTTCTCAAGCTGACTGTTTTGCCCCATATGCAACAACTCGAGAAACTTTTGTATGTGCTGCCTTCTGCTGGAAAATGCTAAGGCAGTGAGCATTGAAAGTTTATGCAAGATTTAAAAATAAAGCAATTGGAGGCCAGAAAGACAGCTCAGTAGAATGAGCTTTTGCCTGGCAAGCAAAAGGGCCTGAGTTCAATCCCCAGTTCCGGAAAAAACAATAAACAAATAAAGCAGATGGCAAAAGAAGGACTTGACATCCCCTGCCCTGTATCATGAACACCCTTGAACTTGGCCTTCTTGCTTTTGTTGTTCTGTTCTGCGACAGCAACCATATTTATTACCTTAAAAGATTTTCATTCTTAAAAGTGAAGAAAAACATTAATTAAGCCAAAAGATAAGTGTCATCAAATTACATTTTTAAAAATGGTACAGGCATTAAAAAAATATTTTTGTGATTAGGTGAACTTCAGTAAAGCAACAGGATTAGGGCCATATAGTGCTCCTATTCAAGGAGAAGCAGTCATAACTTGAAGAATATAAGTGAAAGGAAGAGAAATGTGATTAAAATGTCAGTCAGTCCTGCCAATGGTCAATTACTTCTCCCAAAAAATATACTCACAGAGCTCCTCAAGGAGTTTATTGTGTCTCTGATCACCACCATCACCTTTATATAAGGGCTAATACAGTGTCAGATATGGTTTTGCAAATAGATTCTTACTACTGAAACAGAGGTAAGCCTTTAAAAATTATTTAATTATTATTCAGAAACAAAGAGGTTGAATCTCTTTCCGAACAAAGAAATTCACAGAACTTCAGTCCTAAGCCTTCCAGCCAAAGTGCTGTCTGCCTCCCCCTTTTGGCAGACATGATAAAGGTAATGGGTGGGTAGGGGTACACTAGATGTGCAACATAAATGTTGATATATAGGTGAATTCCAAGCTCCAAGGAGTGGGTGCTCACTACCAGATTCCTTACTAGAAGAAATTCTTTGATATCAAGTGCCCTAGCCTTATCCCCACCTCATTCATTTATTCTCATGAAGTACTCCAAATTTTTATTTTTACACCATTGGTATTTTGCTATCTACTCAGTTCAACAATTCAAAATATGTTTACTCGGTAGTCCATCAGTGAGTTATCATGTGATGGGGAAATAGGAGACAAGTGAAAGAGCATATGGTGGATTTTCTGAAAGGACCCCACAGCCTTCCTGAAGTACCTTCACATAAACACACCCTATACCAAGGGATATAAAGTCCAGGAAAGGGAATATCTGTCTAACTAGATTTGAAGAAGCCAGCAAGTACATCACAAGTGAAGGAAGCTTGGGTTTTTGTGTGAAAAATGAATAGTAGCAGGAAGATCCACTTAAAGGAGAGAGCAAGAGCAAATGTACACAGAGGGAAAGAAAATGCATGTCTAAGGAAAGGCATCTGGTGTCATGGCAGCTGTGACTGGTGCACAGAAGGCTAGGCTCACAAGGAGAGGGTGTGTGCTTGGCCTAAACTAGACCTTGGGGAATAAACTGGGAGAGGTTTTACCAGATGAGAATATGTCAGACAGGACCATTACTTTTGATGGGCAAACACAGACAAAAGTAGGCTCAAGGAAGAAAATTAGAAAGCCATCAATATTTCTGAAAAGAGATGACAAAGGTCATTGTGAAAAGGCAAAAGAAAGGGTGATAGAGTAGAGACAGGGAATCAAAAGACACTAATTATATATACAGAATTAAGTAACTCATAGAGAGCAATGAGAAATTTGAGGGACTTCTCAGTTTCAAATTTTAAACCTTTAAGTGACTTAAACTTTCACTAACACTTAGAGTACAAGAAAAAGAACAAGTTTGAGTGAAATTTGTATTGTTCAGATTTATACATTTAGAGCTTGAGTTCTTTGTGGGATTTCTTAATCTTTGATATCTAGCAGGTACCTAAATACATATGCTTGTAAGAAAGATTTCTAGTTTGGAAATTGGATGGCAGTCAATAGAAAACAAGTGCTAGTCATAAAATATGGATGAATATTTTCAGTATGTTTTAACAGCAGTGACTTATACCTTACACAATGTATTATATGAATAATATTACAAAAATGTGTGATGAAAATTTTTAACTCATTAACTTTCTTGAAAATCAATAATACTCATATAGCAAATTAAAAATTGTAGACAAATATGAAAATGTGAAAGATATAAGATGTAGACAGAGTGAATTTTTGAAAAATATTTCTGAAATGAATATATAACATGCGATTAATAATAGATTGCACACTGTAAAAATTGATTATGAACTTGAGTATAACAATAAAAATTGTTTAAAATAAACATGGAGTCTACAGATGAGTGATACAACTCATCCTGTGCCACAACCAAGAGACTTATATTCATATAATTAGGATTCTCAAAGTAGAATGGGCTAGGCAACAAATATTTAGAGATTTAAAATTTCTGAATTTAGTTAACATTATTACACCGTATTTCCAAAAAAAATGAAGCTTTTGCACAAAAAATATGAATAAAATCATACCAAGATACACAAAAATAAAATTGTCCAAAACTAACTGTAAAGAAAAAAAAGCATATACATAGAAAAATGTATTAGCTATGGAAGAACAAATTTAAATAATATCTTATTCCATATTAGAAAGAAAAAGAGCAAGTGGGTAAGAAACTAGATTTATTTATACAAAGAACTGAAAAAAAAATCTGTCTTCATTGAATTTTATACTTAACAAATATTGAAAACTAAAAGTAAAATATTCTACAGTTATACAAACTCAAAATTTAATACCTTGAGATACAGCATATAGAAAATAACAAAGACCATAATCCAGAATACAAGAGAAGTTGCTGCATGGTCCTGGATAAAGAATGAAGAGCTCTCACAATGGTAGTTATTCAGGACTATGTAAAGTATAATCATATTAGATGAATATTTTAAAAAGTCTTTGAAGATTTCCAGAAAATAGTAATCATATGTCAAGCTATATATCTATTTTTCATATGTGTGTGTGTGTATATGTGTGCATGCACGTGCATGTGTGTGTCTGTCTGTAAGACAAAGAAGAACTAATATAAAGTCAATTGAAAATGAAAATACACTTTTCAAAGTTTCTAATAGTAGGAGAAAATATCATGCCTTGTCTTATAAATAGATTATAAGCTAAAGAAACAGTATAAATAATAAAATAAATATTAAAATTAAACAATATTCAGAAAATTAATTATATTTTAATTAATTCAAAATTAAACTAAATATTTCAAAATAATATTCAAAAATCAAAAATAAATTGAGAGTCCAGCCAAGAGGACAGATTGTAGTGTATCATCCGTACAAATCTATGATCAATTTAGACTACTCACATAGTATTTGAGTAGGTTAATATATGCAAAAATATCAACTAAGAAAACGTTTTCATGAGAGTAAAGAGTCCCTAAGAACAAAACCTAACAAAAATACTGGAAGGGCAAACATTACCAGCACTTCTACAGTTTGGGGTTAGGGTATCACATGGTTCTACTATGTGGTAGGCTTGGACAGTGTCCATGATGCTTACTGGTGGCCAGGTGTCACTAGTGGGACTGAGCTACCACTATTTCCTTGATATCATCCCCGTGGACCCAGACAGAATCATGACCCAAAGGATTCAGGAGAAGTTCATTTGTAGAGTATGCTGATGAAAATATTTAGCTGCTATATACAAAAGAATAATTGAAAAACTGCTGTTTTATATCTCTTTTTCTTCTGTGTTTAATTGTTTGCCCTGTTTGATGGGTTCTTTCCATTCTCATTCATGGATTTGTGATAATTTTGATCCCTCTCTAGAATATCTTTAGTAGTCTGATTAGGGTTGACTTCATTATCATGAAATTCTTTAGTTCTTCTTTGTCATAGAAGTATCTCGCTTCTCATTAAACTTGAAAGAGTTTTGCAGCATATATCAGTCTGGGATGAAATTTGTCTTCATACAGGACTTGAAGTACTCTGCTCCTGCTCTTCATGACTTGATGGTTTGTGTTGAGAAATCTGCTGTTATTCTGATGGTTTTTCCTTTAAATGTGACCTGCTTCTTTTTTTCTAGTAGCTTTTAGTATATGGTTCCCGTGCTGAATTTCTGGGATCTTTATTATGTGTCTGGGTCTGGTTTTACTTGAGTTGATGTTATTTGGAGTTCTGTATGCTTCAGTCGCCTGAATGTCAGATTGTTTCTCCATATATGGGAAGTGTTTTGCTACTACTTCTGCCCATATTCTTTTTATATCATTTGTATTGAGGCCTTCTTTCTCACTGATGCCTTATGTTGTTCATCTTTGCATTGTCTTGCAAATGTTGAATTATTTTTTCATGCATCCCAGTTGTTTTTAAGAAATATTTTCTTACCTTTTCACTATTTGGTGGTTTAGTTACCAACTAAGACATGGTGTCTTCACCGGGTTGTTTTTTGGCTGTAATTATCTGAAAGTCATTTCTCACTTTCATTCAAACGTTTTTGCCAGCTTGTTATTGAGATTTTAATTTCCAGTAAATCACTTTGAATCTGCTTCATGCATTCTGTCTGTTTCCCATATTGCTCATTCAAGTATTCCTTCATTTTTATATTCTTCTCCATTGTTTCATCACTATTTTCTTTAGAAACACTTACTACTTCTTTCATTATAGTTATCAGTTCTTTTTTACTTCAGAAATTATTCCTGATCAGATCTCCTCTATACTTTTCTGCAGTTGTTTCTTGACTTCAGACCATGTTATTTCATAGATTTCAAGTGTGTGCTTCACAATTTCTTCTATGCTATTGTCTCCTGCATTTGTTCTGGGTGGGCTCAGGGCCTGAGAATCCATTTTGCTCTTTCTCTTTGTCATTTTCTATATCACTCTCTTCTGATCTTTGGTGTAGAACTTTGGTAGTTATTACCTTACCATCAGGCCCAGATCTACCAAGTTCAAACTCGCCCACGTGGGTGTCACTTGGGGCTGGCTGCTGTGCTGAATTTCTTCCTGTTGAAGTCCTTGGAAATGAATCCTTCATGCCACTCAGGCAACATGTTCTGCTCCTGGATCAGCTGGGGTAGTCTTGCCTCTAGCCTGTCTGCAGGAAGTTCTGCTACAATGTTCCATACTGGGCTTGTCTGATGAAGTTCCACACACACACGTGGCCTGGATGATGCCTGGATTGAGGATCTGGAAGACTGACAGGCAGGCCCACACATACACTGCATTCTGGCTGGAATGAGGATCATGCAGGCCCTAAGTGGCCGCAGTCCCACTCACACACTGGGCAAGGTGCTGGCTAGAGTGACAATCTGGGGTGCCCCAGGTGGTCCTACTCCCTTGCTGACACTTTTGTAATGCATAAATTGTAATTATTAACTAATATTTATGGCATCTCTTTAATAACTGTTGTAAGTTTAAGGCATATAAATGTTCTTTAAAATTATAAATAACTTAGTCAATTTGCAACACATTTCTATATTAATTAAATAAGTGATCTATCCATCTATATAATCATATTTTATAAACACAATAAATGATCAAGACACATTTTAGACCACCTGATATAATGTCACAGAGCAAATCTGGTCAAACACTGCTTCAGAAATATATGCCTCTGGCCTGAAAATTCAGCAAGTTCATTTTGTAAGGTTGAGGACACTTTTGTGCTCTAGTATAATGGATCAGAGTGAAAACAAAATCTGTCAGGTTCACAATTGAGCACAGTTGAATTAAATTATGTCATATCAGTTATCTCCCATTCATTTTTATATTAATTTTATTGAGAAAGAAGTGGCAATGAGAGTTTTAAAACATGTTGGTAGGACAGTGACAATAATTAATACATTGCATATTGTTGTCTTTGTAGTAGTTATAGTACAAGATGCAGACATGATATCTTGTCTAAACACTATTATATCAAAACTTTCTTCTCATTGAGATAGGAGCCAGCAGCTGTATATTTATACTAAATATTTTGTATCTGCAAAAGTCTATATAATTTTTTCACTACAAAATGGTCCTTCATTTATATTCCTCTTATTTGTTTACTTTTGTCAGAGATTATATATATATATAATGTTGTATCTGCCAAGGTCAGTCAAATCCCCTCACAATTTACCCTGAAACCCAGTACACCAGTTTGTAGATCTTTCGTCATTGTCAGCCATGTAAATGAATCACAGCCATTTCTTGACCAATTTGCTCTCTATTAAAGCCTGAAAGAATATTTTCCCTGCATGTGACTTTCCTTAGTCACACTCTACATCATCATTCACTTTCTTCTGTAGCCCCATAATCTCTTTGATCAATAAATTTCATAACTACTGAGTTAGATGATGCTACAGTACAGCTTCTCTTATGTTCTGAGTCCTTACTGACTATGAAGGGCTAAGGCTAAAATGTTGGAAGTCCTTGTAACCCTTCTTGTTCTCTAATTTATTTGTCTGAAAACTTAAGTTGTTAACCCTCCACAAGAGAAGCTTAAACATATTATTACCGTAAAACATAGGCTCTTGAGCTTAGAATCACTATCTGTCTGAATATCAAATGCCTTAGACATAACAGTTATTTTCCATCAATAGTTGATATGCTAAACTTTGAATCAATACAGAATGTGACAAAAAAATAAACTAAAACAGTAAAAAGCTCAATTCCTGCCACACCCGCCCAGCCCCAGAGACAAGCCTGAGACAGTGGCTGACTGCCTGCTGGATCCTGCCCCAAGCTCTCCCAGTGGGTGGGAATTTGTATGACTCACCAGGCTTCCAAGATCAGTGAGTGTGTGGTGAGTCTGAGGGAGAGCCATTGGCTTCTTCCCACGCATACTACCCGGATCCCCGACCCAAGACCTCCAAGCAAATGACCGGCCTCAAACCCCAGAACCCACTCACCAGCACCTCCCCAGATCCCCTGCCCTAAAGCCCACTGAGAGAGTGGGAATTTCCACGACTCCCTGGGCATCAAAGTTCAGTGAGTGTAGAACTCAAGGTCCCCGGTGCAGGAGAGACATTTTCCCAGGCGTTCTGTGCCCACCATCCCCTGTGGCCAGTGAGAGCTCCAGGCCCACTACCCCAAAGAAACATTTCCAAGGGATTTCTGGTCCCACACAGCCCCAGACCCAGTGCAGGTCGGCCTGGAGTGAGAACTCCAAGCCTGCCACACTAGAGGGACATTTCTCAGGGATTCCCAGTCCCACACCATGGCCCAAAACCCAGCGGAGTTTGACCTGTGAGTGAGGGCTCCAGGCCCGCTGCACAGGAGGGACCTTTCCCAGCCTTCTCTGGTCGGGCCAGTAGACCCGGACCCAGCACAGGCTGGTGGACCCAGTACAGCATACTCAGTGAATAAGATCATCCAATATCCTTTTGTGAGGCCAGAAGACCCACAAAATCCCAAGCCCACCCACCTAGAGAGCAACCTGGTGGACACAGAAGGGCTAACCCAAGCAATTTTCTGGATCCTCGACCCTAAGTCAGCCAAGACTGTGGGAATTTTCATTACTTGCTCTGCATCCCAGTTTGGTTTGTGCTCACCAGAACAGGGAACCAACAGAGGGGAACCACAGGAGCTTCAGCAAAAAGGAACTGAATACAACAGCTGGATCCAGTATAGGCATATCTGGATAATCTCAAACTTATTAGACTGGTACCTTAAACACATAACAAGCTAAGATTATAGCTGCACCAAAGCTCTACACCAAAGGTCAAGGGTCAGTGCTATACAAAATGACAAAGAGAAGGGGAAAAATGCAATCCCAGACCTCAAGTCCACCAGTAAGGGCAGAGGACACTAGCTCAGCTGCAATGAATAAATTAACAGATACAGCAGAAAAGAAACAACAGCAGAAAGGTATAGAGGAAATAAAATGAGAAATAATTCCCCAAATTAAAAAGAAATATCTGAATACATAGTATGTGAAATAAAGAATGAATTCCAGAAATATTGTGTGGAAAAACTATGCTCACCCAGAACAAGTGCAAAGAGCACTATTTCAACTGAAATGTATGAATTCACAACATCTTAAGCAAAGAAACAATGGCAGAAGGATAATGAGGAACTCAAAGTAAAAACAGTTTCTGAAATCAAAAAAGAATTCTTTGAAAAGAAAGAATTCTTTGAAATCATAGCATCTGAAAGACAGAAACAAGACCAGAAATATACAGGGGAAACCAAATTTGGAAGAAACACTGCAGAAAAAGAATTAATAACTACCTCTAAAGATGACATGGATAAAAAAAAAATCAAGGAGATGAGAAATATGATGGATTCCTTGAATGAGCAATACAGAAAAGAAATAGAACACATGAAACACAGTCAAAGAGATATAGAAGAACTAAAAATATCAATCACGAGTCTACAAAATGGTTTGAGTGAAAGCGAAGACAGAGTTTCAGATCTTGAAGATGCTGGAGCAGCTAGTGAAAAGGTGAGAAAGGATCTCTTAAAAACGAGAATGCAGGAAAAAATAATCCATCACCTGCAAGATGTCGCCAGGATAAACAATGTGAGAATAACTGGGATCAACGAGAATGAAGGAGTCAATAAAATTACATAAAAAAAATTGGGGAGAAATAATCGCAGAAAACTTCCCAAATATGAGGAAACAATCCAACATTCAAGTCACCGAAGTATACAGAACAACAAATAACTTCAACCCAAGTAGAAGCACACTGAGACATATAATAGTTAAGATCCCAGAAATACAACACAAAAATAATATGCTGAAAGCTGCTACAGAGAAGAAGCAGCTCACATTCAAAGGAAAAACCATCAGAATTACAGCTGACTTCTCTACACAAACAATGAAGACAAGGAGAGCATGGAGCAGAGTTCTTCAAGTCCTACACAAAAACAAATTCCAACCCAGACTATTGTACCCTGCAAGACTCTCTTTCAAGTTTGATGGAGAAGTGAAATATTTCCACGACAAAGAACAACTAAAGAATTTCATGATGACAAAGCCATCCCTTTACAGGCTGCTAAAAGATATTCTAGAGAGAGACCACAATGACCAGAACTCCATGAATGAGAAAGGAAGGAACCCACTAAACAGGACAGACAATTAAACACAGATTACAAAGGAGTAAACAACACTAGGTAAATGTCATGAAAATCATAAGTCAGCACATTTCAATTATTACCATCATTGTAAATGGACTCAATTCTCCAATTGAGAGAGATAGACTCTCACGGTGGATTAGGAAACAATCCAACAATATGCTGTATACAAGAAACACACTTAACTCAAAAGGACATTCATAGGCTCAAAGTCAAAGGATGGAAAACAATACTACATGCCCCAGCACCTCAGAGAAAAGCAGAAGCAATTCTCTTCTAAGGCAGCCTCAACTTCAAACCAAGAATGATCACACGACACAAAGAAGGCCACTATATATTGGTAAGGGGAAAAGTTCAAGAGCAAGAAGTAACACTCATAAATATCTATGCACCGAACACAGGAGCACCTAACTATGTAAGAAAAATATTAATGGACATGACAAACTTAATGTGTAAGAACACAACCTTGACAAAGACCTTAACACACCTTTATCTCAAAAAGATAGATCAACCAGACAAAAAATTAGCAAGGAAGTAGCAGAACTGAACCAGAGCTTGGAGCAAATAGGCCTGGTGGACATATACAGAGTGTTCCATGAACCACAGCTGAATACACATTTTTTTCAGCTGCACATGGGTCATTTTCCAAAATAGACCACATATTATTCCAGAGGTCATGCCTAAGTATAGGTAAGAAAATAGAAGTTATCCTATGCATATTATCTGACCTCAGTGCAATGAAACTGGAAATAAATGATAAAAGAAACCAGAAAAACCCACTAAATTCATGGAAACTAAACAACACCCTTCTGAACAAACAATGGGTTGCAGAAGAAACTCAACAATATCTGCAATTCAATGAAAATTCAAGTACAACTTACCGGAATTCATGGGATGCGATGAACACAGTTCTTAGTGGGAAACTCACAGCTATGAACTCACACATTAGAAACATAGAACGGGAACAAATTAGCACCCTAATGTTGCACCTCTGACAAGTAGAAAAAGAAGTGCAAATGAAACCCAGAACACAAAGACGGGAAGAAATCATAAAGATTAGAGCAGAAATTAATTCAATTGAGATAAAGAAAACAGTTCAAAGAATCCACAAATTAAAAAGTTAGTTCTTTGAAAAACTAAATAAAGCTGATAAGCCTCTTGTCAACCTCATCAAAAAGAGGCAAAAGGAAATTCAAGTACAAGCAATAAGGAATGAAAAGGGTGAAATCACCACAGACCCAGCGGAAATTCAGAAGATTATCTATAGTTACTTCGAGAAACTTTATGCTCACAGAATAGAAGACACAGAAGAAATGGACAGATTCCTTGAAAGGTACAAATTATCAAAACTGATTCAAGAAGATATAACAACTCTCAATAAGCCAATAACAGCCAACGAAATATGAAATGTAATAAAGAGCCTACCGACAAAGAAAAGTCCAGGTCGTGATGGATTCACAGTTGAATTCTACAAGAAATTTATAGAAGATATAATCCTCAGATTCGACAAACTCTTCAGTGAAGTTGAAAATGATTTCCCTAAATCATTTCTGGATGCAAGTTTTATACTGATTCCAAAACCAGGGAAAGACACAACCAAAAAGGAAAACTATAGACCAATCTTGCTCATGAACATAGATGCAAAAATACTCTACAAATTCCTGGCAAATAGAATACAGCAAATCATCAAGAAGGTCATACACCATGACCAGGTAGGATTCAACCCAGGGATGCAAGGGTGGTTCAATATTCAAAAACCTATAATTGCAATACACTATATTGATAGACTAAAATGTAAAAACCACGTGATTATCTCAATTGATGAAGAGAAAACTTTTGACAAAGTCCAACACTCATTCATCTTCAAGATCCTACAGAAAATTGGAATACATGACTCTATCTTAACTTGATAAAAGCCATCTATGACAACCCAGAAGCTCATATAATACTAAATGGGGAAAAACTGAAATCTTTTATTCTTAAATCAGGTACAAGACAAGGATGTCCTCTATCACTCCCCCTATTCAATATAGTCTTAGAATTCTTAGCAACAGCCATTAGAAAACAGGGAGAAATAAAGGGAATAAGAATAGGTAAAGTAGAAGTTAAATTATCACTATTTGCAGATGACATGATACTTTACTTGGAAGACCCTAAAAATTCCACCAAGAAACTACTAGAACTGATGCAGAAATTCAGCAGCATAGCAGGATACAAAATCAATACTCAAAAGGTGATAGCATTCCTCTACACAGATAACAAGCACACTGAAAGGGAAACAATAGAAACAATACCTTTTACAATAGCACCATGGAAAATGAAATATCTTGGGATTCACTTAACCAAGGAAGTCAAAGATCTTTTCATGGAAAATCACAACACCCTAAGAAAAGAGATTATTGAGGATTTCAGAAAATGGAAAGATATTCCATGCTCCTGGATAGGAAGAACCAATATCGTGAAGATGGCCACACTTCCAAAACTGCTGTACAGATTTAATGCAATCTCTATCAAACTACCACCAACATACCTCCCAGACATAGAGAAATCAACCCTAAAATTTATTTGGAACCATAAACGACCTAGAATAGCAAAGGCAATCTTTGCCAATAAAGACAAGGTATCACAATTCCTGACTAGAAATTATGCTGCAAAGCCACTGGGATAAAATCAACATGGTATTGGCAACAAAATAGACCTGAGGATCAGTGGAATAGATTATAGGACACAACGGCATCTACAATCACACTCAGCCCTCTGATCTTTGACAAAGGGGCTAAACAAGCTCACTGGAAGAAGGAAAGCCTCCTTAACAAATGGTGCTGGAAAACATGGCTTTCTACATGCCAAAAACTAAATTTTGACCCAACTCTGTCACCACGCACTAAGTTAAAGTCAAAATGGATTAAAGATCTGAACAATAAAACAGAAACACTCAATCTCCTGGAAGAGAAAGTAGCAGGAACTCTTGAAGACATTGGGGTAGGTAAACAGTTCATGAACAAACGTATATTCACACGGGAAGCACTTGAAAGAATCAAAAACTGGGATCAACTCATCTTAAGGAGCTTGTGCATATCAAAAAAAATTGTCAACAGAGTGAAAAAGACAACCCACAAATTTTGAAAAAATCCTAACTAATAAGCAATCAGGCAGAGGGCTATTGTCTAGAATATATAAAGAACTAAGATATAACAGGGCTCTCAAATTTAAAAACCCAATTCAGAAATGGCCATCTGAGATGAATACACACTTCTCAGGATGAAATTAAAGAAGCAAATAAATAGATGAAAAAATGCTCCACAAACTAGTCATCTGTGAAATGCAAATAAAAACAACAGTAAGATATCATCTCACTCCAGAAAGAATGGCTATCATAAAGAAATCACCCAACAATAAATGCTGGAGAGGTTGTGGGGAAAAGGGAACACTTCTCCACTGCTGGTGGGAATGTAGACTTGTACAACCACTGTGGAGATCAGTATGGAGACTCCTCAAAACAGTAGGACTAGAAATCCCATTCAAGCCAGCTATCCCCCTACTGGGAATTTTCCCAAAGGAACTGAAAACATTGTATCAGTGATATATGTGTACCTATGTTTATAGCAGCACAATGTGTGATAACAAAATCTTGGAAACAACTAAGATGTCCATCACATGAGGAATGCTTGAAAATGATGTGGTATTTCTATATAATGGAGTATTACTCAGCTATTAAGAATGATAAGTTTGAAGCATTTTACTGAAGTGGATGCCACTTGAAGATATACTCATAAGTGAAATAAACCAGACACACATGTGTAAATATCGTATAGTCTCCCTACTATAAGAAGCAAAAAGCAGAAATACAAATGGAAACATACAACAACAACTAAAAACAATTGAGTCAGATAAGGCAAAGTGAATGGCATATGCTGCAGGATACTGATCAGCTTTTCTTCTAGATGGTTAACAATCTAAGTTCACAGATCAAAGTTGGAGAAATAGAAGAGCCACAAGGTCAGCCAACATTTTTGCCCTGGCCTTTCAAAGTCAGTGAAGACTCAGGATATAGGAGAACCTGTACTGCAAGATCATGAAACTCAGGTGAGCTCCAAATTTTCTGAACAAGGAGATTATGGAGCTACAGAGGAAAGGGATTGGTGATCTATAGTGTGTCTGTGGAAGTTACATGGAGAGGAAACTTTCTCTCAGGCTCTCACAGAGAGCAAACTGGTCAAGCATTGGCTATGACTCATCCACATGGATCACACAGACAAAGGATCTACAGAATAAGGTATAGGACTATAAGATAAACCCTGAGCGGACTTCACTGACCTCAGAAGAAATATAAAGTACATGTGTTGGTATATAAGTCTTGGTCTATCTAGGTCTTAACCATCCAGCAGGAAAGTATAAAATTGAAGTATGCACCGTGGGGCCATAATAATAAGTTGAGCTATAAATGGCTATGGTCGACAACTTCTTCGGATAACTTACTATTGTTGTGGAATGCTAGACTGTGTTGGATTATGTTGTCAAGTTAAGGCACCTAAGTTAGTTGAATGACAATGCAGTGCCCATCTTTGACAGGTGTAGACAAAGGAATAGGTATAGAAAGGAAGATTCATGATATGTGTGTACAGACAGTACAGTTAGGATAGATAACGCTGAGCTTCCATATAATTCTATAGAGGCAAGATTTGTACTAATGGTGGTTGGGCAGGATATGATGTCACCTTCTTGTAGTATGGACAACCACTAGGAAAATAACAAGGTAGAAAGTATTAATTATTGAAACTTTGATGTAATTCAGGTATAAAAAATAAGATATGCAAACAGTTACACTCTATTTACTGATAAGAGACATATGGTATAATAATGTCTGTAAGTATAATATCATGTATGCACCTTCTATGATACCAAAACGTTATGAAAACAGTTTGCAATGTATTAATTTATCAAATCCATCTTGTCAAGGTATCTTAAAACTGTTTCATTGATATTTGTACTTCAATATAACAAAAATAAAAATTAAAAAAATAGTAAAAAAACATAGAAATAAATAATACAAATTTTTACACAGAAATTTTGAAATCTAACCATACACAACATTGTAGCACGACAGTCTTATGATATTTTTTTCTTGTCTGTTTTCAATTATTAACTGTTTTTTAAATAAACACTTACTTGAGAGAGTATAGCAGTTATTGATATGATACTGGAAGCTGTACACTTTTAGAAGACAAGCATGACAGGAATTCTAAGCATGGCCCTACTATTACACATTATTATCTTCAGTGCAGTTGCTTAGTTCACAGGTATCAGTGTATATAGTTAGTCAGGGTGAGAATCCTACCAACCAACTGCTAGTTTCAAAAACATATTTTAGATTCTCAGCATCATTGCCTTAACCATCTTGTGCATATAAATGTATGGTTCGCCTCTTCCATGTTTCCTAGTTTTTCTCCTTGACCTTTCTTCGATTATGTGTTAAAATTTGTATCTACTTCTGAACAGTAAATAAAGTAAAAATGGCTGTAGAAACAACTTTAAAAAATGAAAAGGAAGCTGGGAATTGATACTACTTGGGTTAAAGGCTTATACAATTTAATTAATGGATATATTGTGGTTATTACAGCAGGATGCAAAGAAAAAAAACCAAATAGTTGGAATTTAGTAGATCATCGAATATATATATATTGAAATAAATAATCAATTGGCTTTTTTACCATGTTGATAAAAATTTTTCTGCATAGCCTTCAAAGAAGGGTCCTACAACAATTGTATGATATGATAGAAAATAACCTTAATTTTTCATAAGCTATAAAAAATTTGCTTGCAATTGATCACAACTTTAAATATAAGAATTAAAAATTTTAAATTTCTATAAAACAGGACAAAATTTTAGTAAATTTGGGTTTGAACTTTGATATAACAATTAATTACTTTGCATGTCAATAAGGTAAGATGCATTACTACTGGTCATACTTAAGAATTTTCCTGACAAGTTTGTTCCATTGGAATTCCCATTTTTGCCAGTGTATTTTAAAAGCCACTCCTCACCACAGAGACACTTTTATACTCTTCTTTACCAAAAGAACCCTGAACCTTTTCCTGCCACCTGCAAATACATTCCATATGTGACTACACATAGGTTCCTTAATAGATTATGGAGAATTATAATCTAGACCATAATAGCAAGTATAACAGTAAATTAGAAACATTATATGCACTGTTTCAGTAATAAACACTATCAGCTGAATCCAGCTGAAGGTGGAATGTGCTACATGCTCAAGAGTACTATAACTCACCGATGTCCCAATATTTTGTGAACAAGAAGATTGTGGGGCCACAGAGGAAAGTGTCAGATGATGTGGAGTGTGCCTAAGGAGTCACATGGAGAGAAAACATTCTCTCAGGCTTTCACAGAGAGCAAATTGGTCAAGCAGTTGCCATGACTCATGCACATGGCTGACACTGGCAAAGGTCTGCAAAGTGACATTGACAAAGTGTGGTACAAGGTTTCAGGGTAAATCCTGAGGGGACTTGACTGACATTATCTGATACAAAAGTTCCATTTCTTGTTGTATAGGTCTTGCTTTATCTTGGTCTTAACCATTCAGTGGAAGAGTATAAAAATAAGGTATAGGGGCTGGGGAGATGGCTCAGTAGAATAAGCATTTTCCTGGCAAGCACAAGGATAACTTACTATTGTTGTGGAATGCTAGACTGTGTTGGATTATGTTGTCAAGTTAAGACACCTAAGTTAGTTGAATGACAATTTAGTGCCCATCTTTGACAGGTGTAGACAAAGGAATGGGTATAGAAAGGAAGATTCATGTATGTGTGTACAGACAGTACAGTTGGGATAGATAATGCTGAGCTTCTACTTAATTCTTTAGAGGCAAGATTTATTCTAATGGTAGTTGGACAGGATATTATGTCAATCCCCAGTTCTGCCAAAACAAAAATCAAAAATAAGGTATAAAAAGTAGTCATATTAATATGCTGAGCTATAAAAGGCTAAAGTCAACAACTTCTGACATTGCCAGTCCTATGGATAACCCACTATTATTTTGGACTACTAGACTATATTGGATTATATATTTTGCTAAATCTACACATCTAATATATTTAGATTGCACTGGAATACCCATCTCTGACAAAGTAAACAAAACAAGAGAATACAAATAAAGGACCATTTTGTATCTGCATATATGAAATAGTTAGGATAGATATACAGCTACTTTTTTTAATCCAATACAAAAAAAGATTTGCACTAATAGTGTTTGGACAGGATATCCTGTCTAAATCTTGTACTATGAATAACCACTACAAAGACAAAAATATGCCATGTATTCATTAATGAAACTATCCTACTAATCATTTTTGAAACGGTCTCATTGTTATTTGTTTCTCAACAAAATTAATAGGAAAATAATATAAATAAATAAACGGAAAAAAAGAATGAAGGAACTTAGTATCTGAGGAAGCAAATAAGCCCAGCACATAGGAGTGTGTGTTAGCCACATATGTTTATCAGGACTTCTTGTGCTCTCCAGTACCTTAAATGCATCTTTCTTTGAAACCTGGTGTTACCATCACAACTTTCGTTAGTAATGGAGTTGTGGTTTTCCAGTACTCTGTTCAAAGTACTTCGACCTTGAATCCTAAGATCCTGTTTCCTTGACTATCTGTTTATATTTCAGTCCACCTCAGGGAATACTCACTGAACCCTAGTCTATGTCCTAAATCAAAAGACTACAGAATAAATACTGGCTGTAATTTTGTAAGCTCATGAAAATGGAAATCTGAGAAACAACTAGCCTTGACTTCAATGAATTCATATCTAAAATGCAACACTCTTCTCACAAGTGCTGGTGTCATAGATAACTTTTTCTTGGTTTCAGGTAACTCCTCCAGAATCAGTTTTACTGGGTGTTTCAAAATTTTTACTGCTGAGTAGAGACGTTCTGGGCTCTGTGGTGCAGCGATCCACACTACGTGAATTCCTTACTCAAGTCCAAACATGTGTTTGGGTCATTGGTGACCCATCGTGTGGTTATCCCTTCAGTTAATTATTATCCAAGCCTATTCCTGTATTGTTTGTCTTCTACAACAACCTGTCATACATGCTCTACACATCTTTGCAGTTAATTACCTAATCCTATGAATTGGCTGCTTCTATTAGAAGCATTGTGAATCATTGTGGCTCACCTTTCTTTTGAAGTATTATCTTTGCTTTACCACAAGTCAATAAGGATCTGAAAATTAAACAAAAATATGAAAAACGAAGGGCTTGATTGTGATACAGAAACAAAAAAATATTATAAATTTACTTATGTAAAAATGGAAAGAAAAAGCAGTTTTCTGTAGAATTGTAGAAACTGGTGTTTCTCTTTGACAAAGGAGAAAGACATTGTCATCAGAGAGAGTTTCAAAATGCTGAAGGTGAAGCATTAATGTATGGGAACTGGCCTTAAATGAGAGAACGGGCTTGCAGTCAGGTGCCCAGCTGGAAATCTTGTAAATAACAAGGAAGATCTTTTTCTGTTATGCTAGGGTAGGCTGGAGAAAGAACAGAAAGACTATAAAGAAAGGAAATGGATTCAAGTCAGAAATTTTGCTTCTTCCAATACAACTTTTGAAGTTAGAACCTATAAATGACTTAGATAGGAGAGGAACGTGAGGAAGAACGTGTGGAACAATGTGAAGGAGTGCCTGTGTGAATAATAACTAGTTCAGACAGATATATGAGACCTTCTGCTTGTTGCAGTCTCAGGTGCCCACAGTGACCTGCAGGCCATTCTGGGTACCACGATGACATTTTGTGCCAAGCACTCTATTTCTTCTCCCTGAGTCTCCATGTTGTACACACCATCTTCCTGTTAGTTTCTTAGTAGCTCTCTGGATGTTCAGACTGACTGTACTTGCACCAGCTGCTCAAGATGAATACAATCACAGTATCACAGCACTAGGTTTAAGCCACCCTTATTTTACTTAATAATAGCATTAAATTGAAAGAAATCCAATGTTGGAGACTGAGGTTTCTTAAAGAGAGGCCATAAAAACCCTTTCAATTAATAAGATGGAAGATTCTAGCCTTGTTAGGATTCAGGGTACAAAGACCATGTCTAAGGGGCTTTTATTGTAGTGCATTATTATCATTGCACTGTCATAGATAGTAATTGTCTCTTACTGTCCATAATTTATAAATAATAATCTATCTTAGGTACATGAAAATAGAAAAATGTATATATTAAGGGTTTAGTGCTATCCACAGTTTGAAGCATGTACTGTGAGTGTCCTATCACCCAGGCATAAGAGGCCACTGCTGCCAACAGTAAGGGTGACTGTGAAACACAGAAGGCCTATGCTTACTTAGCATGAAATTGCAGAGGAACCAATTTTCTTAGATCCGTGACTTTCTCTGGCTATTGCTGAGAGTCCAGCACTAGATGATAGATACTATGCCTGATAGGTTGTACAAGGTCAGGGTCTTAAAAATCGGCTTGGCAGGAGTTCTTTAGAGTTGGCAGAGAACACTAAGGTCCTAAGAGCTCTCTGAATTGTCTTGCCAGGGCATTCATGTTTTGAAGTAAATTTGGAGAATAGGCACTAAACACATAATCATGAATATTACATGATTTTTCTTACATGAAAAACCAAAAATATAAAAAATAAAGACCAAAATAAGAATAACAGGAAGGAGATAGGGCTTTTTCAACAGGACTATGTTTATTTATTTTTGTATCCTTCTTTCTTTACTTTTTTATATTTATTTATTTATTTATTTGTAATTTTTAGGGAAGAGTCTACAGGGTGTTCAGGGTCTCACTACTAGATTGGACTCATAGTGATCCACCTGTTTGCAACCTCCCAAGAGCTGGGATTACAGGCACACACCACCATGCTCAGTCTTAATTGCCATCTCAGCATGCCCCAGGGGGCAAGGCCAGCACAGCAGACCCCTGGATCAAACCCCCAGCTCCTACGCTGAGCTATTTGGTTGGCCCTGTATCCTTCTTTCTTTAATTAAAAAAATGAAACATGAAAGGAAGAGGTGGAGGAGGAAGAGGATAAGGGGATCTAATAAAGATACAATCACTATGTGTTGCAAATATGTATGCTAAAAACGAAGTTGAATAGCAGATCCAAGCAAGATGGTGCACACCCATAATGCTGGCTATATGGGAAACTGAGGAAGGAGAAGCCTTCGACCACTGTAGTTTGGAACCAAGCTAGGCAACAAAACTAGAGCACATGCTAGGGAAAGAAAAAAGAATCAAGTATCTTAATTGCACTTAACTCTCTGCCAGTAAATCCATGACACTTTCACACTGCTACTTACAGATAAGACATAAAGATCAAAAGATCAAAGAAATCAATGAGAGTGAGTGGAGAAGAAAAAAGATTTAACCTTTTTAAAGTACAATGAGCAAGAAATTTAGAATCCATCAATTTTTACAGTAAGGACACTGAATCTAATGAATTTGTCTGAACTTCCTTAGCTTGGAAATGAAATTCTTGTCTTTTATCCATACTGTCCCTGATTAACTGTCAATCTTAGCAACATCCTTAGTGATCTTTCTTTTATTTATTTATAATTATCATTTGCTTCTTTTATTAAAATTTTAAAATACATAATATTAGTTTATAATGTATATAATATAAAAATGATTTTATAGTATGCAGTAATATTGTATGATGAGTACTAATACTATTTATAGTAATAAGATACAATTCTGTTACATGTAATGCTTATATAGCATATAAAGTAATATAAATATTGTACAACAGAAAATAAAATTTTATTTCAGGAATTACTTATATTAAATAGCAATACTTGTTTAAATCTCCCTTCATCTCTTGCAGGAAGGCTAGACTCAGTCTGGTACTATGTGCCAGAAATATGACAACAGGCTCCACTTCTTTTGTGAAAAGTAAAATGATAAACTTGAGTTCAAGAGTCTCACATTTTTCCCTAAAATTTGACCAAAATCTTCCTGTATTCAGATTGTAAGCTACTATGAGATTTTCTTTCCACAGCTTCTTTTTTGTTTATTTTTTACTCTATTCCACTGTGGTAGTATGTAAAAACTAAGCTGATTTTGCCAATGCAAGTGTTTGAACTCAGTCAACACAGTGACTCTTTCTGGGTCTGTAAGTCGCTTGTGTGTGAAAAGAAGTTGTGCTACATTTTCCTCAGTCATGACAACAGATTTAAAAATTAGCTATTAAACTTTTCACCTTCTGTATTCTTTCTCCCATTTTTGCACAAATTCAAAGTATAAGAATTTCCTAACCAAGCCTGGTGTCTTGGCATGTTTGTGCATGCCTATAATCCCAGCACACAAGAGGCAGAGGCAGGAAGATCATTATGAGTTTGAGACCAGGCTGGGCTACTAAGTGAGCTCAACACTAGTGTGAACTGCATAGCAAGACTCTATTTCAAAAGAACAAACCAAAAAAAAAAAATTTCCTAACCAATGTGAATCTAGAAGTTCATTCAGTTCTGAAACGTGTAGTACAGACAGTCTACCCTAGAGTCATGCTGTAGTTAAAAGCCCCCAAATTACAAGTTATATCTAATGAAAGATATTTGAAATCCACTGTATCTTTGAATGACATTAGGTATTTTATTTTTGAAATACTTAGCATTCCAAGACACTTGCCATTTGCACGCCAGCATGTGTTGCTACGACCTCTGAGTAGAACAGACCGTCAAGCACTGGAAATGAAATGCTTTACAGAAAGCAGTGTGCAGTATTTTCTCTCACAATATGTAGGCTAACAAGTATAGGGATCTGCAGAATTTCAATAGGTAGAAAAGCCAAGTGTTCCTATATTTCCTCATGAGAGAAGCAGCTAATGGGAACAATTTAAATACCCACTGTGGAAGTAAACAAACTATTTGTATTCCATTTTTTCCATGTTAAGTGCTCATAATAGCTGACAATAATTCAATCATCCTAGCCATTCTTGTATTATCATGCTATTAAAATGTTTACAGTAATATACAGTTGCTCTTGTTTTGTCTTAAATGTTAGCTAAGAGGAATGTACTAC
>PVKA01021894.1:0-32500 GCA_004027165.1 Ctenomys sociabilis
TGATGCATTTCACTTAGCACTATATTCTCAAAGGGCATCCATTTCCCTCCATATGACTCAATTTCATCCTTCTTTTTGGCTGATATACATACATACATACATACATATATAAATATATATATATATATATTACATATACATTACACATATACCATTTTGTACCTCATATGTATGTATAAAACCTTATCATTATCCATCTTTCTATGTAACATGTTTTAGTTCTTTCAGGAAGATAACAAGAAGAGATATAGCTGAGTCAAATGACTGAATTCTTTATATGTTCCAGATATTAGTCCTCTGTCTGAGGAGCAGATGGCAACTGCTTTTCCATTCTGTAGTTTGTGTCTTCATATTGTTGGTTGTTTCTTTTGCTGTGCAAAGGTTTCCATTAGTTGACTCTTCGTGCTATTCTTGTGCAAATGGGTTTTGCTCAGAAGGTCCTTGCTCATGCCTGACTTCAAGAGTTTTATCTATTTTATCATCCTTTAAGGTTCAGTGTTTCTATTCTAATGCTCCGGGCTTTGGTCTATTATAATTTTATTTTTAATACAGGGTGAAAGATATGGAGCTAGATTCATTCTTCTACATCTGGATAAGCAATTTTTTTTTTCAGCGCTATTTGTTAAAGATACCTTTTGCCCAGGGTCTGTTTGCACTTCAGTTGAAGATTAATGGCTACAGTTGCCTGGTACTTCTTTCTGAGTCTGCAGTTTTGTTCCATTGATTCACATCTGTTTTTGCCCCAGTACCATGCCATTTTCATAACTGTAGCTTTATAATATAGCTTGACATTCAGGATTGTGATGCCTCTTGCTTTGTTCTGGTTACTAGGACTGGTGTGGCTATGCAGGGAATCTTTTGGATCCATTTAAATTTCAGAATTCTTTTTTCTAGTTCTGTGAAACACTATTGGTACTTTGATTTTTCTTTCTTTCTTTCTTTCTTTCTTTCTTTCTTTCTTTCTTTCTTTCTTTCTTTCTTTCTTTCTTTTGTGGAACCGGGGATTGAATTTAGGCCCTTGAGTTTTCCAGGCAAGTGCTCATTCTACTCAGCCATCTCCCTGGCCCCTTACTTTTTCTATTTTTACACAATTAAAATGGAATTATATCAAGTATTTTGGTTATAAAAACAAACAAAAATGCCCACTAAACCAGAACTGACCTCTGATTCCTATGAAAACATGGAATATCTTGGTCTTGATATTTCAACAGCAGGTACAGCTTGATAAAATCAATTTTAAGGGTGAACTCTTTCCATGGCTACATTACGATTAGTTTCATTCCTCTGCACGAAGCTTCCAGCATAACTGAAAGTTATGCTTAGTATATATTGGGTATTTTTTGACAGTAAGCTATCTATTTAAAAATCTTTTAAAAATAAGATAAAATGTACATTTTAGATAAACATGATGATCATATTCATAATAAAGAATTTGTATGGGTAGCAGATACAACTTGGTTTCTTTCCACTTCCCTATGCTCACTTCATTTTTTTCCTTCTTTTCTCATGATGTTTGCTTTTCCCTTCTTTTGTGTCCCCCTCCTCTTCCTTTGTTGCTTTCCCATGTGAACATTGCCTTCCTACTTCATAATGTCTGGTATACACTTTGGTCCTTATTTTAAGCTTTTGCTTTCTCACACTTGAGAATCAATGTGCTATTTATTACATGTACATCCAGCTCAAGAGGATGCTATCAAGGTGTATCCATTTACTTAGAAATGTGTCAGCCATTTCTAAAGTACTCTACTCTCATTTTTTTTGTGTTTTAGCATGTTAAGGAAGCTTCAATTAAATTTGACTTTAGCTTGTCAACTTTCTAAATTAAGCTCCTTTGGCTGTATGTCATTCATCTTCTATTTTTGGTGTATGAATGAATCTCAGAGTTCCCAGTATAGATACTCTTTCATTAATTCTCACTAATTTTGCCATTGAAAATTTGTTTAATAATTAACTTTCTCAGAGTCTCCTAATAAAAAGAGTCAAATCATAGAAGTACACTATTAAATTTGTGTCTATTTAAATTTGATGCTCATCAGTGGACAAAATTTAATGTTTTTATTTTTAATTTACATATATTATTGTACATGTGCATGGGGTACAGAAAAATATCTGATTAATATAGACAGCTTTTAATTCAAACCAGGATAATTAGTATATTTCCCACCACAGTCATATATCATGTCTGTTAGAAACACTCAAAATTATTTCTACTTGCTACTTTGAAATATTCAGCTAATTGTTTTCAACCCTAGTCATCTTACTGAGCTATGGAACACTAGAGGGTGTTCTTCCTGATTGTTTCTCTATAACAATTGATCATCCTGTCTCCATCTTTCTCTCCCCTATTCCCTTTAATGTGTTTGATAATGTATTATTCAGCTAAATGTTACTGCAATGAAGCACCTGAGACAGGACACTTGTTAGACAAATGGAGATTTACTTTGCCTCATGGTTCTGAAGGTGTAAAAGTATGATACATAGAATAATTTCTTTGAGGGTGACAGAAGCAATGTGGGTAGGGAGGTAAATTGGAACAAATTACTGTCATCTTGTATAAGAAGAGACCAGGTCCCAAAATCCCCTTCAAGGGCAGGTTCCCAAGGACCTAAGGTCTTTTGGAAAGCCCTACCTCTCAAATGTTTCATCTGATGTCAATATTGCCATATTGAGGAACCAGATTTTGACTTATGGACCTTTCGAAGACAGTCAGCTTCCAAACTGTAGCAAATAACTTTTAGCTCTCCTTCTCTGAGATCAATTTATCCTTCCACACACAAAGGAAAACACGTGATATTTGCCCTTCTGCATCTGCTTATATCCACTTAATATAATGTTTTCTCATTCCATATATATTACTGCAGATGAAGGAATTTCATATTTTTTGTGGCTAAATGATATTCCATTGTACATATTTATACATCTTCTGTACCGTTCCCTTGCTGAACACCAGGTTAATTATATGTCTGGCCTGCTGTGAATAGTGTTACAATGAGCGTGTGCATGCAGATGTGTTTTTAACTTATAAGTTCTTTTGAATAGATACCAATAAGTGAGATTGTTGGGTCATGTTGTAGTTGAATTTCTCACTTTTTGAGGAAACTTCATATTACTTTTTGCAATGGCTCTGCCAATTTTTGTTCCCATCAGCTGTCTTTGCAAATTCTCCTTTCTCTACATCTTGACCAGTATTTATCATTTTTGTCTTTTTAAAGAATAATCATTGTGACTGGGCAAAATATCTCATTTTTGTTTTAGTTTGCATTTCTTTGATAATTAGTGATGTTGAACACTTTTGATAGACTGGTTCGCTGTTTGTTTATCATGTTTAGAGAAATGTCTACTCAGATAATTTTCTCATCTTTAAGATGAGGTTGTTTTAGTTTGTGCTATTGATTTTGTTTTCCTTCTGTATTTGAGAAATCAATTACTTATCAGACGAACAGTTTGCACATATTTTCACTCCCTCTTTATTCCGTTGGTTATTTCCTGCTCTGTGCAAGTTTCTTAGTTGATGTAATTTCATTTGTTAATTTTTGTTTTTTTCCTTATACTTTTAGAGTCATGTCCAAAACACATTCTCCCAGATCAGTCCTCTAGAACATTTTTGTTTTCTTTTAGTAGTTTTAGTTGGAGATTTTATACTTCGATCTTGAATTTACTTTGAGTCCGTTTTATTGTTACTTTTTTTTTTTTTTTCTTTTGGTGGGGGACGGATGGCACATCTTTTTAAGACTGGGTCTCACTCTGCAGTTTAGGCTGCTTGGCCTTGAGCTCACTTTGTAGCCAATGCTGGACTCCAACTCACAATGTTCCTCCTGCATCAGTCTCAGGAGTGTTAGGGTTACAGGCATGTGTTCCCATGCCTGGCTAAAGGTCATTCTTTTTTTTGTGGGTATCTGGAATCAAATGGAAGACCTTGCACTTGCCAGGCAGGCACTTGTACCACTGAGCCATCTCTCCAGCCTCAATGTGTCAGTTTTTATACATGATGAGACATAGGGATTTATTTTATTTCTTCTGAATATGGAAATACAGTTTTTCTGGAACAGTTTATTGAAAAGACTTTCTTTTTCCAGTGTACATTCTTGTTGCATTTGCAGAAAATCAGCTTGCTAAAAATAGGTGCATTTATTTTTTGGAGGGGTACTGGGAATTGAACTCAAGATCTAGCAGTTTTCAGAAAGGCACTTGTGCTGTTGAACTATAGCCCTGGCCCACGGATAGCATTTTTGTTCTCTAGCTTTCAAGGCTAATTAATTTCTAGCTAAGCCTCATTTTCAGGGAAAGAGGGCAGTCTTTTGTGCTTTGAAGTTAGGCACTACAATTTGTTCAGCTTTGTTTTTACTTAGGATCGCTTTGGCTTCTTCAGCTTTTTATGGTTCTATACAAAATTCAGTAGTATCTGTCTCTGTTTCTATAAAGAATATCACTGGTGTTTTGATTGAAATTACATTGTACCTGTTTATCTCTTTGGATATCATGGATATACATCAATATTAATTCTTCTAATCAATGAAAATAAGATTTCTCATATTTTGTTCCCACTTCAATTTTTTCATCAGTTTTTTATAATTTCATTGCAGAAATCATTCGTTTGGCTAAATTGATTCCTATGTGTTTCTTTAAAGAGGTTTTCTTTTTGAAGCTACTGTGAATGGTATTCTTATTGATTTCCTTCTCAGCAATTTTATTAGAGGTATATGAAAAGCTGCTGGTTTTGTCTATTGATTTTGTATTCTGGTGACTTACTGAATTTGTTTATCAGTTCTAAGTACATTTTGTGCATATGTGGAGTTCTCAGCTTTTCATATATATATATATATATATATATATATATATATATATATATATAGCATTTCAACTACAAATAGGAATGATTTGGTGACAAGGCATCCTTTCCTACTAGATGCCTTTCATTCTGTCTACAGCCATACCACCCTGAATGTTCCAGATCTAGTCTCATCTCAGAAGCTAAGCAGGGTCAGGGTCAGGCCTGGTTAGTACTCAGATGGTGGTGTCTTCCATCTTGTTCTTGTCTCATTGTTCCAGCTCAAAAACTTAACGAACACATGTAGGTTTAAGGTAAATAGAGCCTTGTTAATTTCATCTGCCTTTGCACCTTTGCCTTCATGTTGAAACTATTTTTGTAAGATGATAAATTGTATTAAGCATGATCTTTATATTATTTATTTTCCCCATTGATTTATGAGTGCATAAACCTTGATCACCTCAAAATAGTAACATTGTTATCAATTGAGTTATTTTGCTCAATCCAAGTACTTACAATATTTGGACTGGCATAAAATATGCAAAGTCCTTTAAACATTCCTCCAAATACAGCTTCTCTAACAGCAATGGAACACCCATCTCTGACAAAATATAACAAAAAAGGGGGATATAAATAAATGACTGTTTTGTTGTGGAAAAATATGTATATACAATATAGTTAAGACAGATATACAGCTGCTCTCAGTTAAATGAAAGGTTTGTACTAATACTGTTTAAACAAGATGTCATGTCTGCATCTTGTCCTCTGATTAACTGCTACGAAGACAATATGCAATGTATCAATTATTGAAACTGTCCTACTGACCTGTTTTGAAACTGTTTTGTTGCTATTTTATCTTTTTCTCATTAAAATGAATAAAAATTTAAAAAGAGATGAATTTTTCTTGTACATTAATTTTATGATATCTCATCAAATAAATTTTATTTTTAAAGTTTTTAAAAAAGGAAACTATCAAAATTGCAGTACAAAATACTTTTAAGTTTGATTACTTAATGGTAAATTTGTTTCCTCTTTTCCTCTGTTAGTTAACAGGAAAAAAGCCCAAAACTGTGATAGCAAAAAAAGAATAAAATTCTGCAAAGCTGATCAGCATTTCTGCCATTTTCATTTAAGGTGCTTTGGTAACGCAGCTTGGGTACGTCATATAGCTGTGATGATCACCAACAAAACGCTGCAAGGAACAAGCCGGCGCAGGTGGAGATGTTAGCAAAGAGGCAGGTTGGAAGCCCCATTTGTCCTATTATCAAAGTGACATAGCTGTTGCTATTTGCTGGTTTTCCTGGCAAGCCAATATGTGGATGATCTTGGAGTTATAAACAATGTGGTGGCCGATTCTTGGAAGGATGCCCTTGGACAAAGGGCATGGCTCTCAGACACAGGATGGGCGAGTCTGCCCACTCCTCCTGGACTCTCTGCTTCCCCCCAGGCATGGAGTAGCACAGGTGAAGGCCGAGCGGCTGAACTGGTCATGGCTGTGCACCGTGCCTGTGGAGAGAAGGAGCCAGGCCCCTTACTGTGGACACGAAGCCAAGAAGGTCACTAGGACGCCCACGCTACGGTCTCCATCCAGCAGAGACCACAGGGCTGTCTGCATTTTCCATCTACCGACAGGAGCGAGGATCAGGGTTTGTGGCGAATGGACACAGAGGCCTCTGGTTCAGGGACAGCACCTCAACACCCACAAGGCCGAAGGGTAGGTAGAAAAAAACTGTGACTGGATGGATCCCAAGAGACGAGACCTTAGAAAGAAATCACTCCTTGACAAAAAAGAAAGTTTTTCCTTGTGTCCTCATTTTGTCTGGTTGTTTGTTTCCTAGTTTTTATTATTTTTATCTTTCCTTCATTAGGTTTCTTGAGAACTGGAGCTCTTTTTTTCCCTTTTCTCTCTCATTTAGTTTCTTTTTTCTTTTCTACTTTTATTTCTTGCATTTTTTATCTATTTCTTTTCTTTTTCTTCATTCTTTTGTACACTCTTGCTATCATTACTAGTTTTTTTTTTTTTTTTTATTGTTAACCTCAATAAGAACCCTCTCACTTTTCTCTCTTCATATCCCATTGGTGGATTTCTCAAAATTTTCATTTTTTCTCCACTGCTTACTGAATCCCACTACTTTTATTAGTATAATTGCTAAGGTTTTTGAATGTTTTGACAGCTATTTAACCTTACCCTATTCTTGGATACTGTTCCATACTTAACACAAAGTTTTTCCATTTAGTAGATATTTACTGTAGGTCAATAGTAGGCTAAATCTTGAGTTGTGTTAGTGTTCTTAACGTATTATAGATCTCTCTGTGGTTAAGTTTGATACATTATTAGTCCTTAGGTTTAATCAACACTGAGTTTGCTCTTGCCTCTCCAATTGGTTTTATTACTATTATCGAAGTGACATGGCTGTTGCTATTTGCTGGTTTTCCTGGCAAGCCAATACGTGGATGATCTTGGAGTTATAAACAATGTGGTGGCCGATTCTTGGAAGGATGAATACTAAGCCACATATGTGGCAGCCTCTGATGGCATAGAAACAGAAGAGTTGATTGGATCCTGGGTCAGAGGCAAAGACCAATAGCAAGCCACTCCCGGAGGACACCACTGAGAAGCACAGGTTCACCGAAGAGGTCTCCATATTGGACACAGAGCTTTCTATTAAGTCAGTGCATGAGCCCCAACACGAAAATAAAAAAGAAACAAAGAAAACATAGAAATCCGCCAACCCAAGCCAGTGCAATGCCTCCAACGCTCCCATCTCACCCAAAGCTGATCCATGGAGCACTGAAGAAGAGGAGACAGACAGCCACACCCTGAATTATTTGAAATGCTGTCAAGGAGCTAATAAAATAGATGAATAAGATGCCTGGCAAGGTGACAGAGGTATAGGAAAGCACATATCAGGCAGAATAAAAAGAAATATTCAGCAGTTCCACAGAAGACACTAATGAAAAGGTAGCAGAGATTAAACAAAATTATAGAAAGGCTGAATTATCAGCATAGAAACAATAAAATGTCTGTTAAAAGGCTCCAAATGCAAATTCAAAGTTATTAAAAGTCTAACCAAAGTATGGGCAAAAAAAAATGACCCATGCATGGACAGAGCCTCAGATCTAAAGAGCTGTTCTTGGTAACCAATAAATGACAGATACCTCTGAAACAGTAAAGCAACTAATAAAATACTTCTAATAGCTCCTAGAGGATTCAAAAACTAAAATTCACTGAAATTGCTGAAAATTCAGAAAATAGAACAATGACATAAAGAACTTTTTTATTGGGCTAAGAAGAAAGCTCAGCAGTATAAATGCCTACTTGGCAAGTGCAAGGTTGTGAGTTCAATCCAAACTCACAAAACATGACAAAACAAAACAAAACAAAACAAAAAACATCTTTTTACTGAAATAATAGCAGAGAAAAAACCCTCTTATTTAGAGAAGAGAATGTAACATAAAGATAAATGAAGCATCTAGGAAACAAAACAGCTACAGTCAGTAAAGAATTTCTTCACAAAACATGAAAGCCAAACAGAAAAAGAATGTTAGTGATTAGACAAAGACGAGGATGACTTATTAATGTAAACCCATTAAAATTACACCACACTCCTCAACACAAACCTTAAAAGCCAGTAGAGCTTGGCATGAAGTGTTTCAAGCTCTAACAGAAAACAGTCTCCAACTCAGTATGTTATGTACTCAGAAATGCTTCTCAGAGTTCATGGAGAACTAAGATATTTTCATGATTAAAGGACACCCAAAGAAGTTCATAGTTTGATTGCTGGTACACCCCCCCCCCCCACACACACACACTTCACAAATGTTAAGTCAGCTCTTCAAAAGTTTTGGAAGGACATCCTAGAAAGGCATAATAACGGTGACAATGACCAAAGGCCTAATATAATAACTACACCAGGAAAATGAATAGAAAAGAAAGATAGACAGTCAGCTTCAGGAAAATAAGGCAATGAAAGAAATAAGAAATAACCTATTAGGAATAACTCTCTGTGCGAATGGTCTCAATTTCCCTATTAGAAGATGAAGACTGACAGAAGGCTGAAGAAAAAAAAAATCCAAATAAATGTTCCACCCAAGAAACACATTCTCAAAAGAGAAACTCAAAGACTAAAAAATAAAAAATAGATAACAATTTTACATGTAATGGGAACTCAACGTAAAGCAGCTATATCTATTCTGTATGCAGACCAAGGGGAGTTCAATTCCAAGATGATCAAAACAAAGAAGCTCATTACATATCGGTTAAGGAAACAATCCAACAGGAAGAAAGAACAATTATTAGCAAATATCCCTCTACAGTGGCACACATTTTCATAAAACAAATGTCACCAGACACAAAAGAGGAAAGCAGAAACATAAGTATAGTAGGTCATCTCAGCATCCAACTATCACAAATAGACCCACTGATTAGATAAAAAAATTAACAACAAAAAAATTGGAGGAAAAAAATCTTTCCAACAGGTGGAGTCAATAGATATCTGCAGTGTGACACCCAATGACAAGAGAATATCTATTTATTTTCAGTAGCATTGGACTTTTCTCTCAAATAGTCCATATATCAGGCAATAAAACATGCTTAAATAAATGTTAAAAAAAACCCTGAAATTACATCGCGAATATCACCAGATCAAAGTATTATGAAACTAGAAGTCAATGACAAAACAAAACAGAAATTATACACATGCATGAAAATTGAGCAGTGTCATTTTAAAGAAACAATGGGTTACAGAAGAAATGAGTCAAGGAAGAAATAAGATAGTTTCTAGAATGCCTGTACATTATACCAGGACCAATGCAAAACAATAGAAACAGATCTAAGAGGGAAATTTATAGCCGTGAATGCTCCCATTGAAAAAAATGGGGGCAGGGACACCAAAACCAGAAGGATTCCAATGAATAACATGATGACGCACTTCAAGGTCTTAGAAAGGCAAGAATAATACACACCCAAAACTCATACAAGAGAGGAAATTATAACTATCAGAGAAGAAACAAGGAATCAGTGAATTCATTTTTTTCCTTTGAAGAACGAAAAATATATAGAAATCTTTAATCACTCTAGGCCAAATTGGAGAGAAACAGGTCAAGTCAGTATGACAATTAGGGAAACAGATGAAACACAATGAGCACTGACAAAATTGAAAAATAAATGTTATTAACAATTACTTTACAAAGCTGTACACCAATAAATTGGAGAATGTAGAAGAAATAGATTTCTAGACACATATGAATTACTAAAGCTGAAATAGTATTTAAGAGCCTAAATAATTCACAATGAAATTAAATCAGTAATGAAAAATCTACCATCAAAGAAAGGCCCAGATTCAGATGATTCACTCCTGAGTTCCACACAAACATCCAGGAATATCTAACACCAGCTATTTAATGAAGTTCAAAGGGTAAGGGTATTTTCAAAGTTATATCTGAAAGCTAGCATAACCTTGATTCCAAAAGCAGATAAGGATTCAACCAAAAAAAGAGAACTGTGAATTAATCTTTTTAATGAATATAAATGTAAAAGTCCTCCCCAAGATACTGGCAAACAGGAAAGAATGAATCATTAAAATGATGATATGTCCTGACCAAGTAGACTTCAAACCAGAGATGCAAGGATGGTTCAACATACACAAATCAATAAATATAAGAGTTAAATAAACAGAAGCAAAGACTAAAATCACATGATCATCTCAATAGATGCAGAGAAATCCTTTAATAAAAGTCCAACATCCTTTGATGATAAAAAGTGTCCTAAAGGTTTAGTGGGTATAGGAGGACTTCATCTCAGTTTGATAAAAGCCATTTATGTGAAATCCATTGCTAATATCATGTTAAATACGGGAAGCCTACAAACTTTCCCTCTGAAATCAGGAAGAATGCAACAATTTCACTATCACCCCTCCTGTCAAACATACTTTTGAATCAGTTAACAGAAGAAAGGATGCAGAAATAATTCCAAATTCATTTGGCTATTTGATTTTTGACAAAGGGGCAAAAAACATACTGGAGGAAACACAGCCTTTTAATAAATGGTACTGGGAAAACTGTCTATCCACATGCAAAATATTGAAGCTAGACCCATATTGCTTGCCATCTACTAAAGCAGAATCAAAATGAATCAAAAAAAATAGTAAAGAAGAATCACTCTACTTACTGAAAGATTAATTAGCGAAAACTCTTGAAGTTGTAGGAAGAGGCAAGGACTTTCAAAACAGAAAGTCCTTTCCTTTCCAGTTGCAAAGGAAATAACACAGAGAATGAGTGAATAGAATCAGATCAAATTCAGAAGCGTTGGCACAAGCAAAACTGGTAACCAATAAAGTGAAAAGGAAATCTACAGCATAGGAAAAAGTGTTGTCATCTATTCTTGTCAAGGACTAATATCTAGAATATATGAAGAATTCAAAAGAAAAGACTCAAATAAAAATGAGCTAGTACAATGAATTGACACTTCATAGATGTAGGAATGACTAACAAATACATGAAGAAATGGGCAACATCACTGGCCATTAGAGAAATGTGAATTAAAACACTGAAGTTTTATTTTACCCTAGAATGAATAGCTATCATCAAGAAATCAAGTAACAAATGTGCAAGGCTGCTGGGAAAAATGAACTTGTCTACCCTGTTGGTAGGAATATAAACTGTTAGAACCACTGTGGAAATTATTTGGAGATTCCTCAAAAGGCTACAACTAGAAATTTTATTTGTCCCAACTATTTACTTTCTAAGCTCTTCCCCAAAGAGTTACAGACATAATACTAGAGTGGTACATGCATGCCAATATTTACAGCTTCACAACTCATAATAGTTGACTCTTGGAATCAGCCTATCTATCCATCAGCAGTTGAATGGGTAGTGAAAATTTGATATTTGCACACCAAGGAGTACCATACACAAGGAGTACTAGTATAAACAAGGAAAACCTTGAGCCATTTGAAACAAATGGAGGCACCTTGAGACCACAGGATTAAATGAATTAAACAGACATACAAGCTTAAATATTGAATGGTATCTCCGATGTGGGAAACCAAAATTATGAAAAGCAAAACAAAAGATAGATAATAGGAAACAGGGAGACAGAACTTTCTCAAAGGGGAAGGGGCTTAAAAGCTAGAAAATGGAAGAGGGAGGTGAAGGAACTGAAATGCAAACAGAGTTAAGATGTGTTAGGCATCTGTACCAACTCCATACAAAAGATGGTACTACTCTGCACTGAAAACACATTAATAAAAAAGAATAAAAACATTTCTATTTGTAAGCACATATGGAAAGGAGCTGTTATCTTCAAGAATTCATATACATATATGAATATTAAAATATTAAATATATAAGTTGATTGATTCCATTTGTCTACCTTTACAAATAGAATATGGAGCAAGAGTCACCCAGAAGAACTACCCAGGATAATAACAGTGAAGCAGAAAGCATTTTGCTTTCTTTCCCAAGAAAGACATTTTGGAAAAAAAATGCATATCTCCTATTAAGAACTCTTTTTTGGCCAAATGCAGCATTTCTAGGAGATTCCAAGTGAAGAATCACTCACTGAGGTGGTCATTTTAGCCTCACCAACTCAGATTTGCGCAGTGGAGCTAGTGATCTCAGAGGTCATGAGCAGGAGGTCACAGCAGTGAGTGTGTATGTAACATACAAATACTGAGGCACATCTGCATAAAATACGTGCTCCCCTATAGTCACTTCCAAATATTTTCTTTGCATTATCTGGTTTTCATTCACTTTTGTTTTGAGTAGTCCCTAGAGGATTATCTGGGCAGAACAATTAAAACCTAGACACAGTACATTAAACAGTTTCTAAAAAGTCCTGATGGTGTTTATATACCATGACCATTCTGGAGGGAATTTTCAACAATTGTCTCAAATCACAGTCTACTAAATGTTCCCTTGTTGTGTCCACAAGATGAAATGAAGTGTTAACATTTATTGGATCAATTTAAAGATACTTAATTTTGACTTTCAAATATTTCATCTCCTTTTGTTCAAATTATAAGAACCACGTTAGGCATAGGGGATGAATTACCCGAGTCATCAGGACTTTACTTCTTCGGCAATTTGAATATCTCGTTAGCTTCTTGGACATAATTTTTATTGTTCTCAAAACAATTTCATGTGGCTGGCCAAATAGCTCAGTGGATTCAAGTGCCTGCAAGCAGGCACAGGTGCTGGGGACTCTATCCCCCGGCCTGCTGTGCCAGCCCTGCCCCCCAAGGGCTCACTGAGATGGCAATTGAGGATTGGGCATGGTGGTGCATGCCTGTAATCCCCGCTACTGGGAGGTTGTAAACAGGAGTCCAATTCAGTAGTGAGATCCTGAACACCCTGTAGACCCTTCCCTAAAATACAAAACAAAACAAAATAAAGCAAACCAAAAACCAAAAAACCCCACAATTTCATGATTAGTTATTTGCCTCAGTAGCCACAAGCAAAGGGATACCATTCTGCCTTTTATATTAGCTTACTGCTTACATCGCAGAGTTATATACGCAGTTCTCTACCTACATTCTCTGTCAAGGATTATTAGATGATTGTGGTTTGGGTCATCTGCATGACATTATTTGAGAGACTCCAAGAAAATCCTAGCACACAATCAACAGCCTGTGGCAAATGCCTTAAAATTCCATTATTAGTTAGCTTAATCCTGCAAATTCTTTCATGAAGCCATCTATCAAGGTATAAATTACTTAGCATGAATTCATTTTATCAAACCAGACTATTTTCTCTGAAGCAGGGATGTTAGGCCAGCAATCAGGCATTCTAGGGGGAAGATTAACATAAAGACAGAGATGAACCAAAAATGAAGGCAGAGGGGAACTCTGTGGTGGTCTCACCCTTTGGTGACTTACCTATTGATTGTTACTGAGCCTTTAAAGAAGGGGTTCCCCATGGTGGGAGCCTTTGGTGGTGAATCCCAGGGTAGAGTTAAATAGCCTACTTTGCGGTCATGTTAAGTGCAGTAAGAGAAGAATAGACGATGTGGAGGCGTCTGCCACGGCATGTTAGGAGAGGCATCCAGATAGCACCTTGCAGGGGGCGCAAGCAGGGCGCGGGTACCAATTTCAGGGCTGGCCAAGTCACACAGTGCCACTTCTCCTGAGGTCTTCCTGAGTGCTTGTTTAGCATCCTCTTTACATCAAATCCAAGTAAAGCTCATTTAGTCTCTGCATCACCACTCTGTCATTAAGTCTCTCCTTTGGGTCAAATTTTTCTCTCAAATTTACAGCCACTGCTTCTCCTGACCTCCATAAGCAGGAAATATCCGTGGACTGCTGAGTTTTCAGAATCCTTGCTGCCCACAGCAGACAAATGAAATGATTGCCTCAGCCTTAAGCATTGGTTACAGAGGAGGTTAAAGAATACTTTGAACCAGAAGAAAACAAAAGCAAAAAGCAGCCATGTAAGATGTATGTTTCTCTTTGGACAAATGTGTGGCAGAATTCTGAATTTTAAGACACTGTCCTCTGAAGACAGTGTGTTTTTAAAGGAGACATCGTCCCTTAGGCTACTTCGAATTATATCCATAGTTGATTCAAAGTTTTATAATCTGGCAATCTAGGATGAAAATTAAAACTGCACCAAAATTCTTTCAAAATAGCTTGCATTTGGTGTGAAAGATTGTTTTAAGAGTAATTTTTAAATATTTCCTGAAATTTATATTAAAGATGGTTTACAACAGCTCAAGGTTAGCATGGTTGATCACTTTTCTGTCTTGCATTTTTTGATCTACCACTGTGAGGGGAAAAGCACAGTTTGTGAATCCTTCTGAGCCCCAAATATTGTGTCTGCAGGTTAAAAAGTACAATAAAGATTTTCTTATCTCATTGGCTGGGTCAAGCTTAGGAAGGCAACGTAGTAATTCCTTCAGGACTTGTCTGGTCAGCTTGTGTATACAATGTACAGTAATCTGTTCCCAGTGGTTGCTTTGAATGTATTGATTTCACAGAAGAATTCTGATGTTGTGTTGTTCTCAGTGTATTTCAACAAATTCTAACTTTTCCCCACCACCACAATGGGGGAGAATTCAGAATGTTGAATATCGTCCTTTTGCTCATTGGAACGATCAGACTTAAAAGCAAAGATCCACTGGACTGACTCGGAGCACCACCAGTTACCCCAGAAATGGCTGGGTAAGCGTCCAGGACAAGTAACATTCATTTCTTAAACAAGTTTATAGGATGACTGTTCTATATTTTTTTCTGCCTCATTTCTAGGAAAATGCAAAAAGTACTTTTCTTCACATCATTGGATAAATTACCTCAGGATAAATTGAATCCTGTTTGCAGCCCAGTGGTTTTAAGTAATCAATTTTTTTAAACCCGAGGTTCAAACTGGAACACTTCAATAGTATAAAAAATCTGGGTAGCGCTAAGAATATTCCTTCCTCCAAGTTGTACAGACATACAATTTATACTTACAGATGTATAAGTATAGTTGGACTACTGGTCCAAGTGCCGGTTTTGCTTTTTACTACATAGTAGGACCGAATGGTGACTCCCAATATCAATGCCTTTATCAGGCATAACAATACTTCATTCCACATTTCATTTGTATTGTGGAAGTCAAATGACACAACGTAGATGAACTTTGTGAATTAGAAATGTCAATAATGGTAAGCTGTGATTTTTGATACTTCTTATTCTCATCTCTGAAAAGTGGTCAACCGTCTTAACAGTGAGCATTCCTCTCTGTAAGCTGCATTGTATTGGTGATAGCTGAATGATGGGAAGGGAGGACAAAGGGGGCTGTCAGTGAGACAAAGGGAACAGTGAGGGCACAGGAAGAAAGACTGGCATATGGTGTGGAGGGGGAGGGGCGAGGCACGGAGATGATCCTCAGTGGAAGCACCGCAGACACCCGTACAGTGCTTCTACAGGAATAGCTCTTGTGTGTGAAAAGGTGGCCGGGAGGCTTGTGATGCTTTTGATCTTTTATTTATCTATTTATTTGCCCAATTTTGTCATGTACAGCCAACTATCCATTTCAAAATGACAGCAAGAGTCAAGACCAAAATAACCTCTATTTTGTTTTCAGGGTGAGGAGAATTCTTTAAATGATACTGTCTGTATTTGTTCTTTAGTTTTTGAATGCAATTATCCGATCCATAAAAATGCAAGATTTAAGGTGGTCTTCTGGCATGCTGGGCTTCAGGAAATTCTAGAGAAACCTCTGTAGAATTCCCAATAAATTTCTTAGTCCTTTTGTGAGGTCTTAAGATTATTTGGGATTCTGGCTATAATATAGATTCCTGGACCCACTTTAAAACAGACTAGAAGAATGGCAGTTTGGGTTCTGCCTGGATGTCATGTGCCAAATGGGTTTAAATGATTACTGCACGCAGGACAGAGTGAGAGTCCCTGACAAGGTTGGCCTGGGCACCATCCCGGGACCCTAGGAGCACGGTGGTCTCTCTTGCAGTGCCCCTGTGCCAGCTGGGTGGCCCAAGGCTCCTGACCCCTTGGTGCAGAACCCTTTCCTGGGAAAAAGGTTAAGGGTCCTCAGCCTCTCTTCTTCCTTCAGCGTTTTCCAGATTAGAAGTTTGGAGATGTTCAGGGCACATTTTATTTTTAATCTTGACATCACCCGAACCTCTCTCGGTTTCACTTTGTTGTTTTAGTAGTGGCTGTGGTTGATGAGTCACAGAAGAAAAGAACTGAAGCATTTTGTCTGCAACTGTTGATGCGCTCTACGACTACTATCTGCACTTGGGCTAAAGGAATGCCTTTTGTGAAGTGGGAGAAATACCAACGAGAAAGAAAACTTGATATTTAGGGCAGGGGCTACTGTCATGCATCAGTCTACATCAAAAGGCCAGAGGCTTCCGGCCCTCCCCTGCTCACTGTCTGAAGACTTCACCAGCCTCAGAGCATGCTCAGCCAAAAGAAGTGCACAGAAGTGTGCCTTTCACAGGCATTAACTCTGCCTCCAAGCTGGCACCTCAGATTGCTGAAGAGTCCTTACCTCATTAATGGTCCTGTTATGCTGGGTTTTTTTTTTTTCTCTTGTTTTTTGCACATTGTTTTTCTGTTTTGTTATAACTTTGCAAATTCAATGAATATTTTGCAAGAAGAGGGGGGCAAAAAAGCCCATGGCATCTTTATTGCTGTATTAAAAAAAATCTGTGGAGCAAGAAAGAATGAGTGCATTTTTATTTATGGTCAATAAGCCCAGACAAATATGTGGTAAACGTTGCTGAGACTGTCGCAAAGCAAATCACCATGTCACGAGAAATATTATTAAATTCTATAATTTCCTTTTCTGAAAGTAGTTTCTCTGTGTGGAGTTGGAGAGAGAAAATTACATTCAATATTCACCTTAACCGAGAAGCAGCTGAGTGTGGTGGCTGATATCCTATAAATAGCAGATCTGTGACCTCATTCCTGTTGTCTCCCAGCCGAGCTGTTTCCAGTTTCAAGTTGAATAGAAAATTGTCAATCATCTGATGATTCTGGGCATATAGGCAGCTTATTTGGATAGTTCTAGCCTGCTTCTTGTTTTTTTGAGTGAGTCAGGCACTGTACTTCCATTTAAGCAAAAGCAGTCTGCGGTCTGTGTTTGTTGCTTTTTGCCTCCATTGCCCAGGTAATTGCAGTTGTGTGGAATTGGCCTAACGTGACCTTGAAAAACTGCTTAACCTTTTGGAGCCTCAGGTTATCCATCTGTAAAGCGAATATTGTAGTTGCCTCTCCCTCATTTCAATGGAATGCTTTGAGAATTGATTAGATAGTGTGCATAAAGCAAGTTGACCTCTTCAAGACGGCACACAATGTATGATTTTATTTCTGGTCTCCAAGCCCTTAGAGCAGGCCTCTTCAGTACAACGTGGTCATTCTCTGTGCTTTTGGACTGCTTGGAGAGGAAATTCACACCATTCAGGGCAAAACAATCCACTCTACTTTCTAAATGGTGGGGATTGTCTGTCTATGCAGCACAAATTCAACAGATGGTTGCCAACCTTCCACTTGATTTTGTGGCTCTTTAAACTGTGTTCATCAAAACTTCAACATGCAGATCACTTTGTAGAGGCTTGGAAGGAGTGTGAGAGGGGCAGCTTGTGATACAGAGTGTAACACAGAGGAGACATGTGTGTCTTGTGTCCCTGCTTCTTAGAAGCAGTTGTTCAATTAACATGTAAAAGAACAAACACGATTACTCTGTTTGTGACTAGAAATGCCTAAATTGTTTCCCATGTATTTGTGAGTCTCTTACTGATACCAGTATTTTGGAACCTCACTAATAAATGTGTTATGCCATATTTGAGTACAAACATGTCTCATGTTTTAATTTCAAGTTCCTCTTTTTCAGAAAGCGGAACACGAGCCTGAACCAAGGTTTTGGAGAAACAGACACTGAGTCTATTTCTGCTTTTGTTTTATACTCTTCACAGAGATGTATTACACTGCAGCACTTTTTGAATCTGAGACTGGCACAGCTTGTGTACTGTGGCTTTCCCGTTTCTTCTGTGATCCTGTCTGTGCACATGGCCTCATTATTTCAACTTGTTGGGTTTTCATTTATTTAGCAAATGCCTGACTTTGCTGAACATTTTGGTTATTTCTCTGGACCATTTTCTTGCAAGCAATAAATAGTTTTTTTTGAGTGATTGCTTTCTCTTCTGTCAACTTGGGAACCAAAATAAAATTGACATTCTCAGAAAACAAAGGTGCTGTAGAACTCAATAACATTTACTCTGAAATAAAAATTTGTGTTTACTCAGAGCTTAGTTTCTGTTGAAGAAACAAACATTATAGACCCTAAAAGAAAAAAAAAAAAAAACAGGGAAAGAAAAAGAAGAGCAGCCCCCTGCTGGCACATTCTCCCATTGATTGATGATGCTGTCCTGGGTTCAGCTTTAGAAATGGGATTCAGGAACAAATGGATTGGGAGTTGTTCAAGGAAATACCTTTCAGGAAAAAATAAAGCAACACCTAAAATTGAAAGAATTGTATTTGGAACTGTTGAAGTCAAGCTAATTCATTCTTCAAAAAATAGAGATAATGGGCTTCTTATGTTTTGGCCTAATTTCCATGACACCAGTCTAATTTGAGCGACAGTAGACCACATTGCCAAGACTGATTGTATTTATTGAAAGATCTGCATAAATGTGAGCAGGGTTTCTCTTATTTTTGCAAGTCTGTCCCCTCAAGTCATATATACCCTGCCTGTGCCCAAGCAGAGTACTGTGAAAGGCTGAAGGGCCCTGAGGTGGTACAAAGCTCAACACGGCTGGGGTGCGAAAGCATTGCCAGCCAGCAGGGTGTGTTGCACGGAGCGGCCCACTTTCTCCCCAGGTTGGCCGTTTGTGGTGGTGCTCACCCTACAGATGAGGAAATGGTACAGAGAGGTTAGGGCATCGGCCAAAGATCACATGGCTAGAGCAAGGCAGAGCTGGGATTTGACTTCAGTCTGAGTTCAGAGTTCATCTCTTTACTGTTAGATTTTATACTGCTGCTTTTTATTTAAAGTCTACATAAAACTTTAACATATTGGAAACTGTAAGTGCAAAAATAATTTTTTGACTTGTCATGTCAGAAATTGTTACATAATATTTTCATTTTCCAGGCATTCTTTAATTTACAGCTTTCTGTTTCCCTAGCGGGCTCTATTATTTTACCACAATGTCTTTGAATCCATATGTGACATAATTTTGCATGCTTTATGTGAATCTTATAGGTTTTTGCTGCTGAAAAATCTATAAAATTAGCTTAAAGAATTACAGATCTATCTTCCATTTAGTTCTACTTTTTTGCTTCTGCCATGAATAAAACTGTATGTCTTCAATCCCACTCTCTAGCATAATTTTAACCTTTTACGATCATGTCTTTGTTTTCTCCGTAATCTTATATCTCTCATTTTTTTTTTCCCATGGGCAGGGGATCATGTTTGAGGATGACTACTCCTCCCCTCTATTCTTCCGAGTTGAGGATGTTGTTGACTTATTTTTTGTTTCTCCATTCATTACGATTGTGTCTGGAATGATCCCTCACACTCTCAGAAGCTCAGAGGTGGTGGTCTGGGAGAGAGGGTGGGTCACAGGGTTGTACTTGGTGGTCTCACTCGCTGTTGAGCTCACAGCTGTTGGTGATGAAAGGTGTGTCCTGGTTGGCAGAGGCAGTCATGAGAGGCAGGGACTGGAAAGGAGCATCCCCTCTCTGGCTTTTCCTCCCTCTCCCACCTTCCTGACTATCATGACTGAGCAGTTTTCCTTTCCCCAGTCCTTCTCCTTCCACCATGCCATTTCTGCCTTGGGGCCTGCCAAGGATGGATTAAAAATCATGACTCAAAACAACCTTTTTCTTTTTCAATTGTGTCACATATTGTGTTCCAACAAAGACAACGTGACTAACACACCCTTCTTACCTTAGTAGATTTGTTTTCTGAGGGAGAAGAAGTAACTTAGCTTCCTCACCCATTTGTAAGATATTAGCACTAAAGCTTTGATATTTAAAACATGGTTAGATTTATGAAAACTCAAAAGGATTTTATATAAACATGAATAGCCTCTTGTTCTCTTCACAGAACAAACTAGGGACTTGGTTCCATGCTACTGTCAAGTATTTTCAATTCACTGGTGACCTTGTGGAGCATGTGTGGTAAAAACTAAAGAACAATAGAGGTGCAGTTGTTCTATCTGTAGCGCGTTTCCTGCTATCGTAGTGTATTAGTCTCCTTGGGCTGTTGGCTGGTCCAACAATAGGCATCTACTCATCACGTGCTTGCAAGCTGGGAGTCTGGGACCGAGATGCCATACTCATTTGTTCTGCTTTGAGGTTTTTCTTCCTGACTTGAAGAGGCTGCTGTCTCACTATATCTTCATAAGGCCTAGAAAGCTAGAAAGGAAATTCTTTGGTGCTAATAAGGACACCTATATCATAAATGTCCCACTCTTGTGCCCTTATCTAAATGACTTAATTCCCAGATGTGTCATTCCAAAATATCACATCAGGGTTAGGTCATCAATATCTGAATTTAGTGCGAGGCGCATTTCAGTCTATAACCCTCACTTACATTCATTTCTGCAGCCATGTTATTAAATTGAAATTTGCCCTTAATACTATTCTGCCCACTGAAAGCATGAATTTGATTTGCCCTTACAATGTGGTCTTGATTTGAACAGATTCACTGTCTCAGAGTAAAGGGACAAGACACAACAGCAAAATAACAACAAACAAACACAAACCTTGGTTGAATAAGATAATAACATTGACTTGCCCAGGGTGCTTTCCTTTTAAACTAAAGGAACTCAGCCATCAGTAGAGAATGTTTCCAGAGCAACAGAAGACTGTCTGTGTATCTTAAGCCACAGGCCTCTGAACTCCTTCTGTGCCCTAGAGCTATATCTTTACTTTCAGCACAAATCATAAAGTAGTAGAAAGCTGAATTTGAAGTTCTAACAAAGATTCAGAAAGGAAGACTTTGGTGAGCCCTAACATGAATCCAAATCCCTGGATACTGAGTACTCAAAATCATTTTCTCCAGAGAGTGCAGTCCATTTAAAAACTTTCATTAGATTGGCTGCGGTGTCCACACCAGTAAGCCCAGCACTTGGTGGACTGCAAGTGCAAACTCAGCCTGGGCAACTTAGAGACTTGTTGTTAAGAAATTCTCTGAAAATAAAAAAAAATAATGTTAGGGATGTAGGTCATTTGGGGCCCTTTGTTTAATTCCTACTACTGAAAGAAAAATAATAATAACAAAAGATATTGTTAGCACAATTTGTTAATAAACCAGAATAAGATAACTCAAATAGAATAAACATCTCTGAGAACTTCTGAGGACTTGGATATTCTATAGTTGGCTTTTAAGTTTTTAAAATTTTGCTTTCTTTGTGAAATAAGCAAGGTTTTGTGATAAAAGTGTTCTTTAAACTTTGCTATTTTTTAATCTTTTGGTTTCCATCTTGGAACTGTTTCCCTTATTAAGACTTTCGATTTTCTTAGACACTTCTGCTTGGAGACGATAACTATAGACATTTCCTGGAAGGTCTTTAGTTGAGGAATGAAAAGTGGTAGTAGCTTGAAAGAAACTATGACTAAAAGAGGTTTTGATTCAAACTAATTTTAAATCAGAGGACCTGGATCTCCCTTTCTTTCACTATCCCTGCCCTGATCGCACCACCATAATGCTTCACTATCACAGATTACTTGTGATCAAATTCGGCTGCCCACTACTTGGGCAGACATTGTACTAGGACCTTGAAATGCAAAGATTTCAGACACACACACACACACACGTGCAGACACTATGCAATTTTCCACATTGCGCAAATTACTGAAATTATGATGAATAAAAACCACCTCTAAGTTGTTCTTAAAAGACCAAAGTTCACTAGATGAGAAGCTCGACCCTAAACAAATGACTACATGAGTAAAGTATTGTTAGATAAGATGGACCAAGTCCACTATGATACCATAGTGAATGTCTAACATCAATGATGTATTGATTTCAAGATACTGCTTTTATTAAATCTTTAAAATTTCTATCATTTGATTATATGAAAAAGAGCTCCTCTATTTCTTTTTTTTTCCAAAGGAACTTTTTTTTTGGTCTTATTTTTACTATTTTTTTTTTTTTTTTTGGTACCGAGAATCGAACTCTGAACTTTGTGCTTGCCAGGCAGGTGCTGCACCACTGAGCTACATCCCCGGCCAGCACCTTCATTTCTTAGACAAAGCAAAATATTTGGAGTAACCACAGCACCAAGCCTATCTAGGAGAGTCCTGAGAATGGTCTGATTTCACAGGCAATTTCCATCTGTCTGAGCATGGGACTAAAAACACAGATGACATAGAATTAGTCTCCAAGGAGTCTGAGCTCCTAGACAACAGTGACTGTGCTAAGACTTCCTGGGTGCTTATGCTATGGCTTTCTTCCCAGGTCCCATATATAAGTCAAGCTTTTGTCACTAATTTTTTTTTCACCTTGAAGGAGGGACTTGGGGCTTTCAAAATTTTAGTTTCTGGTTTTGACTCCACTCCTTTTAGGTTGAGACAGGACAGAAGCATTATGGTGGTGCGATCAGGGCAGAGGACAGCTCCTAGTGGCCAAGAAGCAAAGAGGAATGGAGAGGCTTGGAGAAGTCGTGTTGTGGCTCTTTCTGCTTTTATTCTGGCCTCAACATATTGGTTGGTGCTGCTTGCATTCGGGAGGATTTCCCTCACTTTACTGTTCCGCTTGCTGGTCATCCCTAGAAATTACCTCTCAGACGCATGTAGAAGTGTGTTTTATTAATTTCCTGTGTTTTCTGGTCCAATCAAGTTGGCAACCCATTAGCCATTATAATCCTGTTATCAGCATGGAAAAGTATTTATAAAAATTTTTCCATTTTAATGATGATTCTTCTGTGTTTCTTTTACAGAAATAAAATGTAGAGTGTTGAAGGGAAACAGGGGCCCAAGGAGAATAAATGTTCCTTTGTGGTAAGTACTCTGTCTGCACTGGACTTTATTTTCTCTATTTTGGACTCATTATATGTAGTTATATGTGGTTGAGACTAGAATGCTACAGTAAGTAGGAACATAGGTAATTATCTGATTTCCTTTCATAGTTTCTCCATGGCAAATGAATGTGTGTCTGATTGAACTTGATTCTGAGCAACTTAATACAAACAGAAGTCAAATTTTGTAATAAAGTCTGTAGTCTCAGGCGATTGTTCTAGTAACTCTAAAAATTATAATTGAGCACATTTGATAGCATAATTTTTCCAGTCTTCCTTTAAATGTAAATTCATGATAGTTGCAGCAAATATGGTCATTTAAAAAATTTCTACGAGGCAGTAAATGATAAAAAGTTGTAAAATAAGGAACTGAGGGATTTCCTATATTCCTTTCGCAAGGGTGTACTGTAAAGAGATCTCCCAGGAATCCATGGATTTCTCACAGCTGTACAGAGGACAATATTTTTCCAACTACCTCCTCACATGAAGTGCTAATCACAAGCATCTTTCTGGATGAAATGATGACAGATGTTACCAAAATGTCCCTAATGTCACTCTTCTAGGCACATACACACACCTGCAGATGTGAAAGGCAGCTGGAATGCACCTCTGGTTTGGGAAGCAGCTCAAGGTGGCTGAAATTCAATAAGTACCCAAGTGGCAGCATTTTTCAAATTCCAGAAGGAATCACAGGGAGCAGGGGACTGGAGAACCAGCCAGGAGACGAAAATTGTATCTTGGGGGCGGGGAGGAGAATGCACAGCTCTTCATACCCTTCTTTTATAGGAAAAAAGAGCAGCCAGCAGAAAGGAGATGAGGATCAACACGGGGTGAGGGTGGAGGGGTTGGCAACTGCTGAGACAGCCAATAGGCAGATTGTTCATCACACATTGCCAGAAGATTAGCTGAGCAAATGCACAGACAATGCTGATTAGTGACTTGAAATGCATCAGTTCTTATGGCGGAGCACAAAGACAGTCCAGATCACTGCCCTACAGACTAACAGTAACAATGGAACCAGCTATGCCCCACATAACATTCACAGCTGAGAAACTGGGCACCTCTGCGGTCTGGGTGTGTTTTCAAAATTTTGCTCATCTCTGGAATGGCCTCAAGAGATATCTATCTTATTTCTGCCAGGTTCTCCAGGGACAGTAGTCCTAACATCACACCCCGCATGTTTCAGCACCTCGTGAGTTGTGTATTTCAGCCTGTTTAATATGAGAAAGGCGATAAAATTGAATTGTTATAACTTGGCTTCTTTTCTTCACACTACCTTTGCAAATGCAGCTGCTCAAAAGGGGGAAAAATTTAAATTCCTCTCAAATTGTATTATGTACTTAACAAAAAGAGCTGTTTTCCCCAGTTTTAAATAGGTTTGAATATTTTAAAGTCATGAGATGCAGCAGAAAATATTTGCCTTTTACCCTTTCTATGATTATTTTCAGACAAAGCCTGTGCGATATTTGTTTTATCTTGACCTCCTTTCTTATTGTGAGTTCTGAAACCCCCAGTACTTGTATTCAATAACTCTCCTTTTGGAGCTTTAGTGCAGGCACCTAGGAAATGCAATATGACCTTTGGTTGGCAATAATCCCTAGATGTAAAAAATTCTCAAAGAAGTTCCTTGTGTGATAATACTGTATCCATTGAATTCAGTCTTTCCATTTAATTGATATTATAATTAACCCTAATAATAGCATTACCCTTTACATTTTCTTTACATATACAAAAAATCATCTAGCATTATTTATAGATTTGTGCAATTCTTTATTAGAAGCCTTTTCTATTCCCTAGATGAAAGAGCTTTGCTTTAGTCATAATGCCCCTAACAGGATTCACTCCGCATAAAAGCTCTGTAAGGCTGATGCATCTTTCTCAATCCTCATTGACATTTTATACCTTATAGCGCTTGCCCTTTTCTCTTTTTCTCATCTATTCCTTCTTTTTATTTTATACATGTCCAAGTCTTTCCTACTTTATGTTTTCTACTTACTAACAACTTATATATTTAGGATGCTCTTTTATAAATTCAGAAAACAATTTTTAAAGATCTAAAATAAATATTTTTTCATTGTTTTTTGTTTTTGCAGAAAACCATGAGATCATTAAGTTATAAAAAGATTTTTTGAAGGAATTATTTGCATCATATTTAAAAGCCAACACATTGTTAACTACATAATATAAAGATATCCATAAATAAATATTTCAGAAAAAGCATACAAACATCCAATTACAGGGGGATAAAGGGTATAAAGAAAAAATTCAGAAGTGAAATACAGCCACCAATAAACATACAAAAATGTCCACTGTCCCTGAAAAATGCTGGGTGAATCCCTTTAGGGACATTATGACTAAAGTCAATGTAGACTGATTGAAAACAAATAGCTATTAATTGACAAAAATAGTAAAAAATCGGCTAATAGCTAGTTGTGGCAATGATAATAGAAGAAAGAGTTACTTCAGAGCAATTTATTTTCATCTAATTGCTAATAACTTGATAGTTATTAAATTATAATTTGCTAATGTCACCTCTAGAAAGTTAGTGTACAGAAAACTTAGAAATAAGCATTCTTCTTTCAAGAATGTTTGTAGAGTACCAGTTAAGTTCTGTAACTGATATTACATTCACACCAAGGGGTAGTACTATGCCCAGCAGTTAATGAGAACGATATATTAACGTGGAAGTAATTATGTGTATATTACAGCTTTGAATGAAAAGATGAGTCTCAGAGGTAGAAACTTAGAGTAAACTCAAAGATACAATAGAGATGGAGGAAAATCATGTATGTAAAGCTATAAGAAATACTTGGGAACATAACCCTAGACTGCCATGAATTTAGCTGGATAGAGAAAGAGAACTGCAATAAGGAAAGTTGGGAAGGATTTAGCTAATTATTCTGAGGTTTATAGTTATTATTTTATTTTGGCAACAGAAAACAATAATGGGTGTATTTTCAAGTACATCGATAAATTGGAGTCAAGCTAAAGAGTATGTTAATAATGGCTTGCAGGAAATAGACTTCAATGAGAGAAAACATGTTATTTCTGCATTATCACATAGTCTTTCTTGCTTTAATGCTTGTCATGAAAATGAGGTTTTTTTCTCCAGTGACACTGATGTTTTAGGACAGAAGTTAAGCATAATACAAATGTTGTGTCATGTGGGATTTCATCTGCATGTGATTCTTCATGTATGAGTTCATCCATGAGAAATAACTGACCATGGAGAACTATATCCAATTCAGTTGAGCAATGAAGTATACACAAAATATACACAGGTATATCTCAAACTTCTACTGCATAGACTGAGTCATATTTGGCTATGTGTGGTTACAACATCCCATTTAATTTCATGTGACCTTCCTGTGACCACTTCACAGTGGCTCAAAATTAAAATCCTTGATATTCACTTCCATAAATTTTGTATGTCAAAACTGCCATACTGATGACAGTATTTAACTGCTTAAAAAATCATGTATTATTATGTTCCTACTTTTATATTTAATATGTTACCGGCAAACTCTTTGAGCATGGAACCATAGCACTTCTTTCCTGTAACATCTGTGTTTTATTGTATTAGTTTGCATAGCATGGCACATTTTTGGAGGCATGTTACACTATTGTGAAATCGAAGTTACTCAATATTTGGTGGGCTAGCGTACCTTGGAGTCAGGCACTCTGCTTTGATAGGAACAAAGCAATATGTGACATTGATTAGGGACAATTATCTTTTCATCTCTATTCCTCAGAAAAAACCCAAAGCATGTTTCTTTAAGATTTGCTTTCCTAAGCTGAGAGCTCTTATCCTGTAGTGCACCTACAGAAAGTTCAGGTATCATGTGATCCTCTCTGTTGCACGCCTTGGACTTTGGGGGTTGGGAAACTAGGACAAGAGTAGCAATTCTGCTGTGACTACTATTGCTATTTTCCTGTTTTTGACTCAAGAGTTTGGTGTGGGTGTTAGTCAGCTTTCTGTCCCAAAACAATAAATATCTGAGAAAAATATCTCAAATGTGGTTCATACCTTTAGAGATTTCAGTCTATGGATTACTAGCTGTATTCTTTGTAGACCTGCAGAGCAACAGAACAATATGGTGGGGAACAAGTGGTGGAGCAAATTTCACGTCATGGCTGTCGGGAAGTAGACAGCAGGAGCAAGGGGCCCAGACAGGACACAGCCCATACAGGCATGTGCCCAGTGATCAGCTTCCTCCTGCAGGGCCACACTTGCTGATGGTCCCTTCAGCTTTGAGCTCGTCACTGGGCAGCCCCATTGGTGCTGTCAGCACCTTGCCTATCCATCCAACTACATCTTCAGGCTCCACTTCTGAATATTCTTACACTGGTACCAGTCTCGCCAGCATTCCCAGGCTCCCACATTTCTTCTTGTTTTTTTTTTTTTTTTTTTTTAAATGTATTTGGTTGTTGCAGGATCCCTGTACGCAGCTTGGACTCATAATGATCCTTCTGTTTTCAGCCTCCCTGTGCTGGGATTATAGGTGTGTGCCACCTTACTTGGACTCTGGCTGGCTCAGCCTGTACTGGAGGTGGGGCTGGTACAGCATGTGGTCCCGGGGATCGAAACTCGGTCCCTGTGCTTGCCTAGGCTTGTCTAAGCAGGCGCTGTAGTCCACTGAGGTATCTCACCAGCCCTGGAGTCCCACATTTCTTGAGTAACATTTTCTGTGGTATCTCGGTATATAGGTATTTTTTTCTTTCACAGCAAAGCAACCCTTTATTTATATTTTTGCAAAGTTAACATGTGATGCAAAGTTGCCTAGTGACTAATAGCTGATTTGAACCACACAAGATGCTCACCTCAGGACTGCGGTAGCTTGCTTGCCTTGGGCACTGAAGCCTAGTCACAGCTACACACATTTGACCAATTTCCTAGCTTCTGCAGCTATTCAGGACTTTATTGTAAAGATCGCAGTCATGAAGTATTTTGTAGCTGAAGATGGTGTATCTAATAAAAGGTAACAGAAGAGCATTGGAGGATGGAAGACTTAAACAAAGCTATGTCCTCAGTGATGTAAATGTAACACGGGGGAATATTTTTAGTTTTCTTTTAATTTCACTGAATGAACAGCTCCATGTACATTTAATTCAATTTTAATTTATTTAAATGAAACATTTTGCTACATGTACTTATCTGATTTGCTCAGACAGTATATTTTAATTGTGCATCTTATATCAAGTACAGATAGGGATGCAAAAATAAAATATTTTTGGTGTTTTTCAGTAGATGCACTGTAATGCTGAGATTAAAGGAAACAAACATATATATGTGTTAGTTATGACACAATAGGATTAAATTAAGGATTATAGATATTCTGAGAGGAGAATGGATAAAGAGAAGGTGAGATTTAATTGTAAAGGTAAGTATAATATTTGAAGAGTAAAAATGTGGATAGAGAGGCAGGAAACTTATTGAACAACTAGAAAACAAATCTGGAAGAGGGGATTGGGACTAGATTTCTAGATATCCAGTCAAGAAAGGTCACAAATTATTAAGAATATTTATTGATCCCAAGGCAGTTAAAACTGAAGCATCCATATAACGCAATCAACAATCAATGCTATTTTGCAAACCTTGTTACAATTTCTCATGATTAGGTGGCATTTGTGCAAAAAAAATCCAAAAAATTTTATTGTTGTGATACTTTTTGATATCAATAAAATTATAGAAGGAATCTACTTAGATTAAGATGACCATGCAAATGCCATTGTAGGATAGAAATAAAAACAAAAAATCACTTTTAAAATTTGTAGGACAAGAGAATTACTAGGAAAACTATATTTGCCATGTATAATTGCTTCCTCTTTGTTAGTCTTATGCTTAGAATTGAATCTATTACCATATTTTTTCTCTCAAACTTCATGAGCTAGGGATCCACTCATATTTATGGAAAAGTAAAGATTTAAAAAGCTTTCTAAGTAATTCAAGTTTAATGAGCTAGTAACTGAAATTTTACACTAGGCAGTTTTGAGATTTCAATTAAGTCATTGCCTACACTCTGAATTCTTCTGTTTTTTCTGTGGATATCCATCCATACCTGTGGGAGTACACATTTTTAGTCTCAGCAGTGCCCTTTTTTTATGGGAGAAAATGTCTTGGTTACTTTTTATTCATTGCTGGGACAAATACCTGACACTCAAAATGAAGGAAGGAAAGGCTTATTTAGCTCATAGTTACTGGGGGGTTCATTCTGTACTCCACTGGCTACAAGGCAAATAACAGCAGTTCATGGAGATTGGAGCTCCTCTAAGATGGCTGCGGATCCTGTGAAGACTGGGACTGCTCCACCCAAGTGGGGCAGAGCAGCAGGAAACTGGGCAGCGCCACCGGAAGCCTTTCCCAATTCCTGGGCCCTGCCCACCTCCAGGGCTGGGCCCCCACACTGACAACTGCTGCAGCTGATTCAACCAAGTTGACACAATATATCAACTAACACAGGGTGCATCAAAAAGCTTCACTGAGAAATTAAGTCAAATCTCAGATTGATCATTTATTCTGCCATCTATTAAGACAAAAATTTATTATTTATTAGTTCTGGAAACCAAATCCAAGACCATGTAGCTAGACAAGGGCTCTGCTACTGAGTTGCCCTTCCAGACAGTCATTTTTTATTTTGTGTTTGTTCTTGTTAATGTTGCTGCACAATTATGTTAATGTTTTACAAAGTACATATGGAGACATATGATGAAACTATCATGAGTTTAGTCGGCTGAAAATTTAAGATGAACACACAATTTTCAACAGCTTCTCCCAGTTTGGTTAATAATATTAGTAACTGATTTTCAAATCAATAAGGCTAGTCTTTTTTTAAATTTATTTTTATTTTTTTAATAAGCCTAGTCTTATAATTACTTTATTTTGGTGATTATTTTCAATTAGTTTGTAAAACAAATGAGATGCAGGGACAATGAATGATTTGGAGAGTGTGGCTCTAATGTTGAATTTCTATTATTTTGTTTAATGAAATTTTGTATCATTGCTAATGCTTTTTTCATTATTTTGAAAATGTAAGTTCAAAGTTATCTGAAATCATCATCATTCATGCTGCATGACAATTTGGGCATTTGTTGGATGTTGACTAGAGGTTTTCTTGTCCTTGTTGCAAAGCCAAAATATTCCATTCTCAAATTTCTTTTCCCACTCTTTTAATTGTTTAAGATATGTTGTGCATCTCTATCACCACGTTTTGCTCTACATCAGTCAAATATAAAGTTCAGTTATATAATGACCTTAAAAAGTGCATTAAGAAAAATCACAACTTCTATAATTTTTTTTGTTTAAAGGATAATGAACTTGAAGGTGCAATAAGCTTATCTGCTTTAGGTTTGTCAAAGGAAATGGATCAGGCCAGGGAGATATCTCAGTGGGATAAGTGCCTGCCTGGCAAGCACAAGGTCAAGAGTTTGATTCCCGATATGAAAAAAAAAGAAAAGAAAAGAAAAGAAAAAGAAGATTGATCTATCAAAAGCCAATGGAGTGAACTTGAATTGGAATATGGGCTAAATGCTGGAATAGAATGGTAAAAATAAGAGAATGTTTTGACAAGTTTGAAATTTTTAGCCTTTTACTTTATTGTTTTTTAAAGAGAACAAAAAACAGTAAAGAGAAACATTAGAAATGGTACAGAATTTCACTAAAAAAACAAAAGTTCAACAGTGGTTGTTATATTGCATATTGTTGACTCAGAATCAGTTGCTTAGATTACTAGATATAAGCATGCAAAATTGGTCAAAAATCAAAAAGAAGAGAGAATAATTAAGCATTAATTGCTAAAAAGCCATTAACTGTTTCTTTCAATAGACCAGCAAAAATCAGCAGTACAGTTATCCAAGCTATTATGTACAAATGCATATATACTTCTTTGTTCTTTCCATCTTTCTTTTCTCCTCTTCCTCATCCCAATTGTTTCTTCCCTTTCAATAGTAGTTTCTTTCTCTTTCAGAGTATCTATTGGACCATTCAGGTCTTATTTACTCTTTTAATTCCTCACACTAGGGAGACAATAAGTTGTTCACACATGTGGGAGCTACTCATTTCACTTATGAGGACGCTCTCTGGTTGCATCCCATTACCTAAAAATAGCTCAGGTTTATCTTATTGAATAGCTGAATAATACTCCATTGTGTAAAAACACCATAGCTTCTTTATCCACTTCTCAGCTAACAGGTATGTGGGTTGTTTCCAAGATGTAGCTATGACAAATTGTGCAAATATAAACTTGTCTTCAGTACTGCTCGAAAGATACCCAGAAGGAGAATAGCTGGGTTTAATGGTGCTCCTAATCTCAGTGTTTTTAGGAATTCCACATTGGGTTCCACAGTGGCTGTACCAATCCGCTCTCTCACAAACCAGTGTTCCTTTTACCACAGAGTTCTTCCGGCATTTGTTATTAGTTGACTTCTTGAAGACAGCCATTGTTTTGGGGAGGGGGGAGGACAGAATCTTGGTGCATTTCTCGAATGATAATGATGTTGATACATTTGCTTTCATACATTTATTTGGCATTTGTGTTTCCTTATCTGAGAAGTATATGTCCATCTCACGTGCCCTATTTGTTTGGCTCTTTGAACTTTGGGGGCCTCATTTAAAAATTCTAGGTAAGAGCCCTTTGTCTGAGGGCTGGCTAACATTTTTTTTCCAATTCATGGGTTTTATATTTACTCTGTTGGTGATTTATTTTAATGTGTAAAAACTTTAGAATAAGATTACATCGCAGTTGTTGATTGCTTGAGGTATTTTCTGTGCTGTCTGACTGTGAACCCTTTACCTACCTCAATATCTTCAAAATTTCTATCTACATTCTGCTCCAATATATTTAGTGTGTCTGTTTCAGTATTTAAAGGTCTGATCCATTATGACTGTTGTTTAATGCATAGTGGTAGACATGGGGCTAATTTTAGCCTTTCACATGTGGAAAGCCAGTTTTTCGAGTACCATTTATTATGCTATTTTAATTTTATTTTTCTGATACCTTGTACTTTTGGTACCAACACCTTGCACTTGCCAGGCAGGCACTTACTCTGCTGAGTTATTGCCCCAGCCCACCAGCATCATTCATTAAAGGGGTTTATTCTGGTGAACATGTTTGGCACCTTTGTCCAAGATATGGGGGCTGAGTGTATTTGTAGCTGTGTCTGTATCTTCCACTCTATTTCATTGATTTTCAGATCTACTTTTTTTTTTATCATTACCATGCTGATTTTATAACAGTAGCTTCATAGCATAATTTCAAGTCAGGGATTGTGAT
>PVKA01021895.1:0-37915 GCA_004027165.1 Ctenomys sociabilis
CAAAGTAAACCATTTCTTCCCAGTGGCTTATCCCAGTGACACTTGCAGGTTCTCGCCTCCCTCACCCCCACAGCCGACCTCACTATGCTTCCTAAAGCCATCTCCCTGGTTGCCACTGCTGGCTGACTTCTGATGCCAAGTCTCCCTGGCAGCCTCCCCATGCCCTTCCACCAGCCCTGCAATGCCAGGGCTCCGTAGCCCTCCCTGGCTTTGCCCTCTCAGTCGTCTCACCTAATCCCTAGGCCCCCTACTCCTATCATCTTTCTGCTCAGTTCCGCCCTGCATCTGACTGCCTCTCAGATTGAACTCCATTAAAACTAGCTTCTCTATTCTCGCCTGCCAAAACCTGCTCCCTTCAGGTGTCATCTCAGACAGCGTTCCCAACATGCACCGAGACCAAGCCAAAAGGCACAAACATGCTCTGTTCCCTCCTCCACCACCTCGCCAGTGGGCTCACGCCTGACTGATTGCCAGGACACCGGCCCTCGTGCCCTGAGTATCTCTAAGGCCCACTGCCTGCTTTCTTTCTTGGCTAAGCCTGCACCCTCTCTAATCCAGATTCACCAGCAACCCCCTAGGTGGTCTCCCTGCACCTGATTTACACAACCCCTCTCAACCACCAATGCCTGCTGTGGCTGTGTTTAGCAAGGGATAGCTTTCTAAACGTGTTACTCTTTGCTGAAAACCCTGAAGTCTCCCCACCTACTTGTAAATGCAGACTTCGGCACAGTCGCCAAGATCCTTTGTCTTCGGGCTCCTTCCTGCCAACTTCTCTGAGCACATCTCTTCCCTCTCTCAAAAATCCCAAAGACTGACAAGCCACCTCCCCAGATATGCCCAACCCTTCCCCTCGAGCACCAGCAGGTGACAGGAGGCGTCGTGCTGTCTTTAATTTTGAGACTTGGGGCTCCCTGCTCCCTCTCTCTGGAAGGCTTTTCACTAGGCTGCCTCCTGCTTAGATTTCAGAGGTGCACCGGATGTTCCTGGTGCACTGAGCTTTGGCTGAGGCACCCCCATGGCGCCCACAGTCACTTGTACTTGGTCCCACTGAACCTCATATTCACCAGCGTGTGCCGCCTCTGCATTCATCTGACTGACGAAACTGACACTGCTGTGTGCTGGGATAAGTTATGCCCCCCATCTGATAAGCAAACGGTACTGAATGGATAGCTGAGGGAAAGGAGGGAGGGCAGGAGGACAGAAAGATGGGGAAGGGGTGGGTAAACCAAAGCAAGATGAGAAGAAACTGGGAGATAAACTTTGAAGGGACAGAAGGGGATCAAGGGTAGAGGACAGAGGGACAGTGCAGTAGGGCTTAAATATATCTATTATATAATATATATATATATATATATTTATGCTGGGGAGACAGCTCAGCAGTCTAAGCACCTGCCTGGCAAGCACAAGGACCCAGGTTGGACCCATGGCCCCACATGTTATGCTGGCCCTGCCTGAGACCCACCGAGCTGGCCACCAAAACTGGGCATAGCAGTGCACGCCTGTAATCCCAGTGCTAGGGAGGCTGAAACAGGAGGATCACTACGAGTCCAATCTGCGTAGTGAGACCCTGTATCAATACATAAATAAATGTAATACGTATCACAAGCATATATAAAAACATTTTTTAAAAGAAAGCAACGGAAGCTCCAAGGGCGCAATCGGTTAGCGCGTGGTACTTATATAAAAGAAAGCAATGGCGCCAAGCCCAATCCCTGCTTCCACCAAGACCTAGTCTCAAGGAGATTTCCTCCCTCCAAGAGTTACCAGTGGGACAGCTCTGTGGAAAGACGGACGCACAGCAGGGCAGGCTCAGAGAGCCACATCCAACTCTAAGGACCCCCGTACTCCCCTCTCCCCAAGCAGTGTCCCCTCTGTCTGAGGGTTAGAGAAGAACTAAACTCCATCACTCAAGGGTGGTGCAACAGGGACCCCTCAGGGAAGCCGTTGCCATATGGCTCTCCCCATCTCTGGACTGGCCGCCGTCTTCCGCCGTGCATGCTTGAATCCTTCTCACTTGCCTCTCTTACCTCAGGCCACACCAATGCTCTGACAATGCAGACGGTCCTTCAGATGGAGCCGCCCATGGAGCTTCCTCCATCAGGGGCCACTGGACCAGCCTCTGAGAGATCACCACCCCCTACTCCCACAGCAGTGCTAGACCCTCGGGGTGGCAGGCAGGGATTAGGGACAGGGTCCCAACAGGCAGGGACACAACAGGGAGGAAGCGAACCTAGACTGTCTTTGTCAACAGCATCAGCAGCGCCAGGCAGAGCCCGGCTGTAGCCTACAAATGTAACCAGAAGACCCAATCCACCGTCTTCCGAGGGACTGGGACTCGGAGGGTTACAGGCTTCCCAGGCAGCAGTATGACATGAGCCTAGCTAGAGGAAACCACATTTGACTGCCCCTGTCTTGCCCACCCTGTGTGTAGGGCAGATCTGGATTTACGGGGGAGCAGGCTGTTGAGCAAGATGGTTCATATCATGCGGACAAAGCGCTCCCGGATGAAAACAGAAGCCCTTCTTCAGCTCTGGTGTGCCAGGGCCAGTCCAGCCTAGGGATCCACAAGCCGAGTCATGAGTCACGGTAGGGCTTCTGCCATGGTCTAGATGATACCAGATTAGACAGGTACCCCTTCCCGGGGCAGCAAAAGTGTTGACAAGCTTCTCCAGCCACGGAGATTACCCTGCCACCAGTATCCCATGGACCCTCACCTCACATCCTGGTTCCTAGGGGAGCTCCACGCAGGGGGCAGCCAGGCGGGCTGGGAGGGCTCCATTGTCTGCCTGCCCCACCCAGCTCATTAGGAACAACATGTTGCTCTAATTACACTTCCCAGGAAAAACAGTGTTTTAAATTAAGGCCTTGGGAGAGGAATAGGGGGATGGGGACCACTGGGTTTATTTTCCTGATTGCAAAACACCAAATTTTTCCTTCCAATGGATATAGGGGTGCGGAAGAGCACCTCGGGTGTATCTGTGGCCTGGGCTTGCAGGGGTAGATGGGTGACATCTGGTTGGCCCCTGAGCTGAGGAGAACACAGCCACAAAGCATGCAATCCCTTCTATAAGGACTCAGGAGAAAGGGCACAACCACACCCCCACAAAATGGTCAGGACTGCATGCCCCCTGGGGGGTAGGGGTCTTCCTGGACCTGTGTTCTGTGCCCTAGGGGTCCTCGTGAGTAAGGAACCCACCTGTGCCTCTCCCGCTGGCTGTGCACGCGTGCATGTTCCCGTACGTGTACACACGGGCACGTGCTCGCACGTGCATACACCACTCTCCAGTTCTCAGGAAATCTAAAATTGCAGTTTCTTTGAACTCTTTCCCCTTGGCAGTGTGGACTGCCTTTGTTCTCCAGACAAAAAGGAAAAGAAATGAGAGGAGGACTAGGAGAAGGCGGGAGAAGGAGGGAGATGGGCCAGGGAACACACAGAGGAAGGGTGAGACCGAAAGGAGGGTGGGAAGAGGCTCAGAAAGAGAGGGAAAGAAAAAGACAAAGAGAAATGGGCCAGAGAGAGGGAAAGAGCCCTTCCCGCTGTAACCCTCCCTGCAAGCGCGCAGGCTTCCCAGACACCGGCCACTGGCAAAGTCTTTAACCAACTACACTTTAGTCCACTTCCCTACCAAGCACCCCACAGAGAGTCGTTCTGGATAGTAGTGTCTGGGAGAGGGGAAATCTCGCTGCCTACCACACTGGCCCCAGCCCATGGCACTCTCTCACCCTATGTTCCAAGCCCCACTGCAAACTCTAGCTCAGTGTCACCTCTTGCAGGAATCCAACCCCACTTCCCTCCCCTGGAGCCCTCAGCAAGAGCATATAGCACTGCAACTCCTTCATGAGCACGCTGGCTCCAAAGGACACATGCGGGTCTCTGTGCACAGCTACTAGCTGAGAAGCAGCCTTCAAAGGGCACTCTCAAACCTGCCTTCAGATGCCCTTGCCCCATCTGTCTCCCCTGCCATCTCTGCCCACTGTCTCCAAAGCCCCCGGGTTGGTCTCTTCCCCGGTGCTCACCTCCCAATCACATCCACCTGACACAACCTCCTAACACATCCACCTACCCTTCCAGGTTCCCAGACTGCAAGGCTCCTACCAGCAGCAGGGAAGCTGGAGCATAAGGCCAGGTGCCTGGAAGGGGCAGAATGGAAGACAAAGGCAGGAGCCTGACCATGGCAAAGAAAGAAAAGCCCTGCTTTTCTCATGGGACCAGAACAGCAGCAGGATCAACCTGCCTCCACCCAGCCCCTGCAGAGACTCAAAACCAAGAAGAACCCAGGATCTGGGCGAGAAGTTTAGCCTTCAAATGAGAAGGAAGTGGGCTGAGGTGAGACCCCTGGGAATAAGAGCAGGCTCAAAGTCATCCGTGGGGTTGCTCCTTAGACCAGAAGATGCTCCATCCATCCTACTGGGCCTGCTGGCTCAGCCGGGCCCTGGACCCAGGAGACCCCCAGGCTTGCTCTCTGCTGGCCCTGATGACCACATGAGACCTCAGCTGCTGCCTGGCTGGCCCTTAGAGGTCATTAGACCCTCCTCAGGGTCTGGCCTGAAAGCTGTTCTGATTTGCTTTCTGACCATCGGACGACAGCCAGATCCCTACTCTCTGAATCTGAGCCCTCCCTGTCACATATGACAAATCCACTTATTAAGGATTTTAACTTTTTTTTTTAAATAACTCATCCCTAGGCTTGGTCTTCTTCAGAGCCAGCTGTGGGTTTTGGCCACAGAGTGCTCTCAATCAAGAGTGAGGGCTCCGTGCTGCTTCCCTGGACAGAACTCGGCCTCCCCTTCCAAATTGGCAGTCTTTCGCAACTGCAGCCAGAAGCAAGAGGCTGCCTGTCAGGCACAATTAAGGCCAGCTCACTTGGCGGACCCCACCTCAGTCTGGGAGGGAAAGGAAGTGAGGTAAGGGGCGGGGGGCCTGTGGATCCCACATCCTGATCCTGCTCTGCAAGCCCAAATTGCACTGAAAATGTCAAGTGGTGTCCACTCCCAGCCTGGGGATTCCCTGCTGGTGGGAAGTAGCTGCCTTCTCCCTAAATGCCTCTCTGCACAGACTTCTTCTTGTCACATCACTGGAGCCTCTGACCCCAACTCACTCATAACCATCTGCTCACAGATGCACAGAAGGCTGCAAGGAAACATGCTTCTCACCCCCAAAGGACATGGCCTGCTTCAAATAGATGCAACTCTACACTTCAAGCTCTAAGGACCCCAGGCCCATCCTATCTCCCAACTAGGCAGGCCTCACCATGGTCCATGGCCCTTTGGACCAAAGACACGTTTCCCATGGCCTTCTGGAGGTTTCTTTGACTACTGTGGCCCCTTGCTGAGCATGTTAATCCTGAAAACATGTCACCATATACTCAGTCAGATATTATTCTCTGAGCAGTTGGGATGAGTCTGCTTTTGCCCCCAAGAGGGCAGCAAGCCTCTGAGGAAAAAGCCCTGGATACACCCTATGCAGCCCCGGGATCTATGCAGAGAATATGGACTAAAATCTACACAAGTCTCCACGTGACAGGAGCCTGTTAGGCAGCCAGGGACCAGAAGAGTATGGGGCATCTGCTTAGAGGCTGGCCTCCCTGTGGCTCTGAATCTCTCTGCCACTCACCCCTAGCCACAGGCCACAGCTTAAATCCAGCTTACCTCGTCCAGGATCCTGGATGTATCCTGTACCTGGAACAAAATCATGAAATGTTGTGGTCCATGAGATGGCATGGAGCAGGGAGGTAAAAGTTCTCCGTTAGTAAGCAAGAGTTGTAGGCCAGAGACAGCATACAAGACATTGCCACTAAGAGGGGTATCAGAAACCTCCCATCAAGTGTAAGGATAACACGCTCCCTAGCCATATTCTCCATGGGATCCTTGGAAAAGAAGGCATTCTGGACCTGGAGCCAATGCAACTCATGGGGAAGGCTAAACCCAAGCTCAGACAGCTCCAGAGGTGATAGGAGTTAGGAGAGTAAGAGACAAGGGCTGGGATCCTGTGCAGTAGCCCTAGGAAGAAGGCAGCTCTTGGTACTCTCTGACCAGGGCTCATGGACTTGAGGAGCTGAGAACAACCTGTAAGTCTTCAGAGCTCACAGACTTGAAGGTTAGAGCTTCGGCAGGACAGGGAAGGAGACCAGCAGGAGCCAGGGGAGAAGCAAGGGTGGGAGGAACAGGGGTGGCAAAGATGGCTTTGTGTGGGAAGAACTGTTTAAACCTCATGAAGCCAATGAGGTATCCAAATAGAACCCACATAGCCACAGCTGAGCCTGGCCTAGATTTGTGTAACACATCCAATAAGCCTGGTATCAGACAAAGGTCTAATTTTCTACCATGACACCAAGAAGGGAGAAAGAGCAAAGAGAAAAAGATACAAACTCTGCCACTGGTACAGAAGAGCACACAGGGCCATGTGGGAAGAGTGAGTTGGGAGCTTCAGCATACATCAGTTGCTGAAACTCAGTGTGCACCAGAGGACCCTGGAGGGCCAGTGAAAATGCAGGGTGCAAGCTGCACCTACAGAGCTGGTATCAGAACCTCTGACACGGGACCCAAGAATCGGCATTTTAAACATATCCCAGATGATGTTGGTAGCTGGTAGCTAAGTCTGTAGTTCTTAGCCTCAGGTGCAGAGCCTCTGGGTGAGGTTGGAAGACACCAAGACATGGGATATACCCCAGAAGTTCATTTTGCTTGTTTGGTCTGGGTAAGGTCTTCAGAGCCCAGACTACAGGGTGAGTTTCAAAGTTGTCCAAGATGTTTTGCTGCACAGCCCAGCCAAGAGCCACTCACTGGCTGGATGTTCAGGAGTTATCTGCAATCCAGGAGTCTCAGACCTCTCAAGGAAGAAGGATAGGCAGGATCTGAGCTGCGCAAGGAAACTGAGTAAGATGGGAATCCCAGCAGCTGCCCCACCCAGACCCCAGGCAGCACGGAGACAGGATCCGGATCTGCTGGCTCCCTTCCAATCTCAGTGTGTGTTGGGCCCCTGCCTATCTCAGAGGGAGACTGATAACCAGCTTAACAAAGGAAAGAAAAGCACAAGACATACCTCGAATCCAGGAATATGGTGGATGGCCGGCTAGGTGAGAGAAAGAGGACTTTTAGTCATGTATTTGGCCTGAAAGACCAGCTGCCCTAGTCAAGCAAACACATGAAATTATACCATGGGATATGTCCAGGCACAGGCTAGGGGGGTACAGACTCTGGGAAAGGCAGGGGCAGAGGGACAGCTGAGTCAGCTCCACCAGATACTTGACCCGATCTGTTTACATATTGAGGCTCATATATCAAGAGCAGGTTCAGAAGCAGAGCTCTAACATAAGGCCACTGTTCTACAGTAGGAAGCTACCTGCCCAGAGTCACACACCTGGGCCATGTAACAGCCAGCACTGGACCCAGGATCCTACCCTTTCTTGTTCCAGGGGTTCCTTCACTGCAGGGAGCAACCCCTTCTCCAGATCAGAGGCCCTTGCTCACCATGAGCTGGGTCGCTCTACCCCACCACACCCTTCTGTCATGCTGCTTCTGCCTGGGATCTAGCCAGCCAGGACCGAATGGTCTGAAACCAGGAACCAATAAACCACTTCCTCCTTTAAATTGGAGGTGTTCAGCATTCTGTGTTAGCAATGGGAACACTAACCCATGCTCTACCCTCTCAGAAATCATATCAGTAATGAGTTGGGAAAGAAAACCCCAAGTGGCCAAAGGACTCTAACACTCCAGATTCCAACATTCTACCCAACGATGCATTGGGTTCTAACTTGTGCTCTGATTCAGAAAAGGTGGATAAAGTGGGTTTCTCAGCAGGAAACTTGACTCTCAGAGGATGCCACTGAGCAGCAGCCCTGGTAGGAAAGTATGCCTCAGCAGCCCCGACTGCCTGTCCCCAACCAGCCCTGTAAGCCATGTGTTCCCTGCTACACTTCTTGTATCTTGACAAAGACAAACCGCACCTTCTCTCTCTGGATGAGTTCAAAAGATGCCAGTAGCTCGCCTGCTGGCTGGCTGCCTCTGGTCAGTGGGAACCAGGCCAGCCGGGGGGTCCGTTCCAGGCTCGGTTGACAGATACAGCGGCCCATAAACTCATCTGCACCCTAGATGAGGCAAAGAGGAAGAACAATCAGGATCTCTCCTGCCCAAGGTTCCAAACACCCTCTGAGAGAGCACCAAGCATGCATCCCCACCTCTGGACTACAAGGATTTCAGAAGTCCGGAGGTGCCCTCTGTGCAAAACAGCAACCACAACTCCCTTTATGTACGGGCAGGATGCAGGCAACCCCTAGCCACTATGCTAGGCTTGAATTCCCACCACGGTTGGGAAGTTCCTCTGGATGTTCAACTCTTGTCACCTTGCTTTAATTTAACTCAGCCCTGAACCCATCTGAGATCACACAAGCGGCTTCCCAAATGCCCTGAGCTGCGTATGTTTTCATATTCCCAGGGACTTTTGCATCTTCCAGCTACTCATTTAATCCATAAATTTCTCCACCTGCCAAATGTGGACTCTGTGATCATGTTCATCAGATTAAGAAAATTTTACTAAACTTCTGTTTTCACCAGTTAATTCTTCTACACAAAAACTTTCTTGACCCCCACACCCCTGCTTGCTGACAGAAGACAGAATTCAAACTCTGCTCTATGAAGAATCAGCAGAGGCCCTCACTAAGCACTGTATACCTCCCCTTCTGGGTCTTGCCCCCTGACTATGGCCTCTACTCCAGCCCTCTAGCTGGTCTCTCCCCTGCCCTTGCACTGGCCATTTCCCACACTGGTGTTGGCCTCTCCCCTTTCCAGCTACTGATGGAGACTGTTCATCCCTTGCAGTCCTAGGGACTATCCACAGAGCTGGGTCTTAGCCAGCTGGTGCAGTGGCCCCCACACATCCTCACACCTTGCCCAAGGCAGGAGCTAGGAAGTAGCCTGATGGTAGTCACACTGCTGCCAGAGACCACAACATCTCCAGAAGCCACCCCAGAATGACCACCACCAGTCACCCAGAGTGAAGGTTCTGGGCCAGGTGTTCCCCTTTTGACTGCTGAGTTTTAGAGAACAAGTGAGGCTTACAGGAGGCCTGGATAGGCAGGATAGCAAGAGCTCACCACAGTGGTCCCTGGCCAACAGGGACAGACTTCTCTGAATAAATATATAGTGAGCATAACACCAGCTCACTTCTAGGACTCTGAGCCTACTACTCACTCCAAATAGGCCATGATTCTTCTCTCCTGGGTCCTTCCCAGGTCCTGGCCTGCAGGGCATCATGGGTTGGGGGCAAAATTTTAAGACAAAGATGTTAGAGGATTTTGGAAGAAATTTTGTGTTGGCCAACCAGCAATGTGACAAAGAGACCCAGGCCCGGGCTGGAGATGGCAGTGGGATGAGAGAGAAAGTAACACGGTTTGGAAAATATTTCGAGAAAGAGTCATGACCAGGTGTGAGTTCTACAGTTCTAGCCTGGGGCCCTGCCACTTCTGCTTAGTCCCTTTCCAAGCCCCCTACCAAGCCTCTCCTCTTCTCCCTCCTCTTGCATCCAAAGATGCCAGGCCCTGAACTTTTCTCAACATGAGAATCACTATACTCCCTCCAGGTGCTCAATTCCCCACAGCCCCAGTGTTTTCCTCCAAGAGCTTCTAGGTTTAACTCCCCAACTCAGACCTATAGTTCCCAGTGCCAGCTGGTGCTTAATCCTCACAAGCCCTCACACCTTGCCCCAAATAGGGGACACCATAAACAACACTGCCTTCTGCCAGCCCCTGGTCACCACCCTGCCCAGGCAACTGACAGTGAACTGTAGCCACTCTTACATCCAAAGCCCTGCCCCCTCTCTCATCACAAAGGCAGCTCCTACCCCAGCCAAGCTTCTCTGCAACATGCCAGGTTGTCTCTTCTGGTAGCATCCAACTTCCTCTGCTTAAAAATGCTGCTCTGATCCCACCCCTCCTGTTCTCCTGGCCTCACAGTTCTTTCTCTTCCCGGTCTGCCCACCCCTTGCCTCCCAGACTTCCAATCACCCCCACACTGTGCTGGAATGCCCCTCGGCCTCCGTCTCTGTCTTCCCCATCACTACCACCCAACATCTCCTTCCAGGCCTTTGCCCTTCCTCTGCTTCCCTTACATTCCAGCCAGTGTCTTCTCTTCCTCCCAGAAAACTTCTAGAGCTGCACTGTTCCACAGCAGCCCTCACCACCCACAACTCTTTAAATTCCCACTTGAATTAAATTAAACTCCTTTATTTAATTTAACTTCGTAAAGAGAAATGAAATGTAAAACTCAGCGTCTCAGTTTAACTAGTCAACACCAAGTGCTCCCGGGCCACACGCAGTGGACAGTTCCATCTGAGACAGCAGTAGAGCATCTCCATCACTGCTGGAAATTCTGATGGAAAACTCTGCTAGGAGGCCCTGCCTGTGCCATTGAGTCACATGGTACCGCTGTGTCAGGTAGTGGGTTCTCCACTCTCTCAGCTTCCACCTACACAGAGGAATCCCAAGGGAGGGACCACTCAGCCTAGAAAAACAAGTGTTTGGTAAATGTCTGTAGAATCAACGCAGCATTTGAAGAGAAGAAGAGTTCAGCCTGAGAACAGAGGAGCAAGGTAGAGACAGAAAAAAGCAAAGGCTCCCAGCCTGAAGCTAAGCATGCTTTTCCAATATGTCCCTTCTCTCTGCATTAGCAATGTCCACCATGGAGCATGGCACAGATGCTAGCAATCCATTTTTAATTCCTTTAAAATATTTTTTAAATTTACTCTATGACCTAAGGGTACCAGTCCCAGCCTTCAGGAGCATCCAGCTGAGCAGAAAATCCAAAGCCTATGAAGACTCACTCATAGCACACCCCCGCCTGGATCCCTACGGTGGCAGTAGAGGTGAACAAAGAAATCCAGCGGGCACACTCACGTAGGTGTCATGGTCGTACAGCTCTACCACGATGCTGGGGGGCTGCTCAGCAGTACTGGCTGGCTTGCCGAAGATCTCGATCTCATAGAAGATGAGAGTCTGGTCCCAGGTGGGGTTTAGGGTGTTCTTCACCACCACAGTCTTCTGGCTCTGATGCAAGAAGGAGACGATCGCGTAGGGATCTGTGTGGACCAGTAGGGAAGGTGGGAAAGGAGGAGGGAAAGGCTAAAACTTCCACTAGAGCACAAGCATTTACACCAGAACCCGTTTTCTCCAGGAGACTCCCAGTTCTTCATGAGACCAGCTGGTGGGCCACCAGGGGGACATGGCGCCCAGGTACGCCCAAGTAATCTCCAAGTCCAGCCCGCAGCCCTTTCTGCACTGCTTCCTGGGCTGACCATGTGAGGCAAGACCCAGCTGGAGGAAGTGAGTGCCTACACAGTCAGTCCCTTCATTTTCTTCCCAGCAAGCATTTACCAAGTGCCTTCCGAGGGCAAGGCTGAGGGCCAAGAGCACAATTTGAACAAAATGTCAAACATGAGCACAAATGCAAAATCACAGTTTGGATCAGAGTCTTAAGCAATGGAGGCAAAGTGCCATGAAGAGTCCTAGGGAAGTATCTGGCTCCCTGGGGAAAAGGGAGCCAGGCGGAGATGCTGGGCTCAAAATGACACGACCAGGTCTTCACTGTAGCGAGTTCACTCCAGGTGCAGCATAAAGAACAGACTGGGAGGGACAGAAAGGAGGATGGGAAGACCACTTATGAGGCAGCAGTCCTGGCCAGGATGGTACTGGTTAGGTGGGCATGGCCTCACAAGCTGCTTCACAAGAGGATGCATGAGCTCCTTCCTGCCCCCAAATTCCTTCGCAGCTTGCCAGCCACACTGGCCTGAGACCTAGCCACACTCGTTATTTCTGCTGAGTCTCATAAGCAAGTCAGTGTCATTAGAGCCAGTCCTAAGGCCATGTTCTCAAAGCTGAGTGTGCAGCAGAACCACCTGGAAGGCACCCACAGGCTGCTAGCCCCACCCAAACACTTTCTTGCAAAGGGTCCCAAGTGGCACCCTCTAACAATTTCCTAGGACCTCAGAAGCCAATGAAGAACATCCCATGGGACTGAGTGTGTGTCATTAGACAAGAGCAGAGGGCTTAGAAGAAGGGGCTCGCTCCTCCTCTCAAGAAGACATTAGCTTGGGGGTAGCGCCCTGCACACTCGGAGCCTATAGGTCAGCTCCAGCACAGCTGGCTTCAAGCTCCTTGTACGACCTCAAGAGGGCCTCGGTGGACTCAGACACAACAGCTTCTGCTTTAAAAGTCTCTGAGAAGTGCAGGAATACACACACACACACACACACACACACACACACACACACACACACCACTGGGGCTGGGATGAGGAGACAGCACTTCCCAAAAAGAAGAGAAGCACAAGACAGGCTCCCCAGCCCACACAGAAGCCAAGGAGCTACCACACAGGTGGTGTTAGAAAGAGGAATTTGCAGAGAGTGATTGTAAGTACAGGTAGACAGGAAAAGTAGGCAATGCCAAGATTCCAATAAGGGATGGAGACAGCAGGGTCTAAGAGTAAGACTGAGAGCATCTAAAGGAATGGGCGGGAGCCATGGGTGCCCACTGGCTGACCAAGGCTGGTTTAGACTAATAGGAAATAGCCACTAGCCTGGGGCCAGCCCATTGGCTCAGCCACAAAAGCATAGCACTGCCAATCATGGAGGGCTTCCTGCAGGAAATTGGTTTTGGCTCTGATTCTGGGGGTAGAAGAAGGCAATGGGAGGCCCTTGGCAGAGGAAGGGCAGAGGAGAAATGCCACCATGTCTCGCCACCCCCACCCAGGGAGAGCCTCTCTGGCACAGGGCTCCCCATTCCACGCACCATCCCTGGCAAGGCTGGCCCTGAGCCCTTTGCCTTCTGCCCCTGGCAGGGCCCAGCGGCGTCTGTGCATTTAATGAAACCGTCTGGCTGTGATACCATCAGCTCCAAGCTCGGCAGAGAACCTCTCCCAGTTCCAGTAAGGGAAGGAGGGCGCGTTCCGATAAATAAAACCATATTAGAGAGCCGGCAAAAAAAGCCCCTTTTGTTCCCGCCCCCCCATACTTCCCAACGCTTTATTTTTATAAGCATGCGGGCCCCAGACCAACCACGTTTACACAAAGATCACAATTGCACATTGTAGCGGCTGTGCACGCCGTATTGGTGTTGGCAGCACCCCCCACACTGGCCCCCTGAGCGGGCCAGCTCTTTCCAGCAGCCGCATCAGCTCAGGCAATGAGCTCAGCACTGGGGTGGGGGGGACAAGGAGGGGGTGGCTTTCAAACAAAACTCACCCAGACCTACACACGTGCCCCACCCGCCCAAGGGAGGAAAAAACACAACAAAGGCATTGTAAAGAGTAGGCCTGAAGGCCTGGGGCCTCAGACACTGGGCTACTGTGTGCTGGGGTCCGGCCTCCCCCTCACAGGACCCAGCCCTTCCTCCCCCAAAAAGCACAGGGAGTGGGCGAGGACGATATGGCAAGGTGGTCAGAAACATCCTGCAAACATCCTGCCAGGAAAGCCACGAGGAGGATGCACTAGCTTCCTAAAGAGGGTAGAAGGGAAGGTGAGCTGGTGTCCACAGCCACTCCCACCTAGGGCTCTCTGAGGCTCATGCCCACCAAGCCAGGAATGCTTGAACAGGAACTCTCTGAGGACCACAAGCTGCCCTGTGGGGGGGGGCCTCCAGCCACCAGTACGCAAGGACCCAACCAGACCCCCTTGCCACAACAGAGCCAGGGACCAGTCTACAAGCCCCAGGCTGGGATTATCCGGCTGCATCCTGAGCCCTGCAGAGGGCTGTCTGGACCCAGCCTGCAGGGGGCCCAGCCCTTCCAGAATCTCCAGGGATGACTTCCCCATTAGATTTGCTAAGCTCTTCCAGTGTGTCTTCCCACCAACCACCCCCAGTCCACCAGGGTGGGCACAAGGCAGGTGGTGTCGCTCTGATCATCAGAAGAGGGAGCTGTGCCTCAGGAAGGTGAAGTCCATAGCCCACGATCACAGGCACCCAAGACTCAGCCCCTGGCTCCCAGCCCAGTACTCCTTCCTTATGTGTCTTATTCATAGAAGGGGAAGGGGAATATTAGATTGCTAGTAATCAAGGCAATCCAAATTAAAACTATCCTACCAGCAATTTTTCCATAAAATTAAGAAAAATTGTTTAAAATTATAGAACGGTTGGCAAATAGTTGATGAAATAAGTATCTTCTTTTATTGCTGGAAGCAATCCAGCAACCTTTCAGAAAAGCACTTGGGCAATATGCCCTGAAAAATACAAAACTGTTTATACCCTTTTCCCCATATTCCTGGGACTCATCAAAATTAACCAAAAGGTATGTACAAAGATATTCATGTTTGTATTATTTGTAATGCATCTTCCATTCAATATACAAGCACTAATGGACCGCCATGTGGTTGTTAGCACTGTACTAGGCACAGGCAAAGCTATTGATAGGACTGTGGGTTGCAAAGGGTAACTAAACAATGTTTATAAGACAGGGGCAAGGTGATGGACAACTCAGAGGAGCACACAGGTGCACGGGTGGGGTGGCCAGGCAGTCTGGAGACATCAAGTCAGGCTTCCCAATGGCATCTCCTACCCTGAGTCTCAAGAATGAGGAGGCAGCCGACACAGGCCACAGATAAAAGAGATTTCCAGGCACACAGCCCGGCACGGGCAAAGGCACCACAGACAATGGGGAAGCGGTGAAGGTGAGAGAAAGAAGGGAGGATAGAGGGCAAGAGGGGGAGAGGGGGAGCAGCAAACAGTACTGGGCTCAGGCAAAACAATTTAAACTGAATCTTGTTGGCTGGTGGTTTCCAGTTCTCCAGAGAGCTAAGAAGTATTTCAACAGGTTAAACAGCCACTCCCTAATGGCCTCTATACCACCATGCATTGTAAATCTGTAAGCCGTCTCCTGGTCCCTCTCACTCAGGAACCCTTTTTAAGTGGAGCATTTCACAAGTCTCCAGGGCATTTGGGAAAATACCTCCTTTGGTTCATTGGGTGGATTGTCTCACCACAGCCAAGCTGAGCAAAAAGCCTGGCTTTGGGGGCTTGGGGGAAATAACCAGGAGCCAGGCAGGAAAAGCTCAAAAGCAAGAATCCTTCAGCACTACCCAAGGACAGAGTCCAGATGGGGGTGGGGTGGACAACACTGAAGGTCACAAAGTGGTCCCAGCTATGGGGCAGCCACGGTTCAGACCTCACTGTGGCCTGGCAAGAACACCTCTCAGGACCTTCAATTGGCACATAGCTTTGAAATCCCAAGATTCAGCGGTGAGCAAAGGAAGCACAGGACCTTCTGCTTGCCCAGCACATGCCCCAGGCCATAACTAAATAAATATCATGGCATCTGGTCTCCTAGTCATAAATCTCCCATGACCCTTCTGGCCTTTGAGACCCTTGAACAGGCATGCCTGGGCTCCTCTAGCTCAGGGCCATCCCCCTTCACATAGTGACATCATGAGAGGACTACCCAGGGCCCCATCTGTCAAGGGGAGCATCTCAGGGCTAGGGAGATAGCTCAGTAGAATAAGCACTTGGCTGGCAAGTGCAAGAGCCTGAGTTCAATCCCCAGTTCTGCCAAAAAAAAAAAAAAAAAAAAAAAAAAAAAAATCCGGAAGGGAGCATCTCTTAGCAGAGCTATGGCTCCATCCAACCCAACAGTGGTTCTCAACAAGTTGCAGGCAAAGCAGAGGCCTCAGGGGGCAAGCAGACCATTTCTGGTTGGGCTCTCCTTGAGAAACATCAGTCTATATTGAAGAGTAACCCAATTTAGACACATTTGGGAGGGGGGGAATGTTGTCCAGTTCATAGTTGCAGGGTAAACAGGGCAGAACTAGGTATAGTGCAGATGATATACAATTTCTAAACTTCTCATCCCAAAGCGAAGCCAGTAGATACAACAGATCCTCCCAAGACAATACTAAGCCCATCCCAATGCAAAGAGAAGTCATCAGAATGAGCAGCACCTCACGTCATGTGCCTGACCGTGGAGCAGGACCTGCATTCAGAAACACAACCTCATGCAGCAGACACCCTTCCATGGGTCCAGAGACTCCATAATGGCCACAGGCCTGAAATGTACCCAAGGCTCAGTCCTCAGGTGGCCTGGATGGCAAACAAAAGCCTGCTTCTTCTGTATTCGATATTGTTCAACAGGTGTTGCCCAGGCAGCTTGCAGAGCCCCCTCAGCTCCTCACCCTGGCAGCAAGAGCAGATGGGGCCTCAGCCTCCACACAGCCCCAAAGCCCACCATATGGGGACAAGCAGAGCCTATAGGGTCACAAAAGCCCAGGAAGGTCCCAGAGTGCCAGGTCAGTTTCAGGAGTGCATTCCCCAGGGGTCCCACTGCCCCATACGCTAACAGGCAGCTGGAAGCTGCTCCCAGAGGCAGACAGTACTAGGCCCTCCCCTGGCCCCAGACATTCTGGATTCACACATGAGTTTCCTCAGAGAAATGCCAGCCGGTGGCCATGCACAGTCTCAGGCCACCAGCCACCCCAGGGTCAGTTCCAGGGGAGAAATTGCTTTGGTTTAGGGTTTGGGAGTGAAAATAAACACTCTGGGTTTTATAGGTTCCCCCGGTGTTGGCTGCTGTTTTCCTTTCCAGCAGCTGCTCAATCGGGCCTTTCATTCAGAAGCCAGTGGCCTCTGAGGAAGCCCTGGGCAGTGCCCTCAAAGCTCGAGGGATGTTTATCTGGGGGAGGGGGTGAGGCCAGGATGGAAAGTGTGACTGCTCCTCAGGCTGGTGCCAGGCTGACCTGGCTACTGCAGTCCTTGGCCTGAACACTGGATAACTACACTGGTCCCACGGAGGACCTCCCACTCTGTAGGTCCTCAGCCAACCAGGAACATAGGGTACAAGGGACCTTCCCTTGGCCCTCTCCCAACTACACGTGCCCATCCCTCTTGGCCTGGAAGAAAAAGGAAGTGAGGCTGTGCATTAGTCCATCGCTTTTTCTCAGGATAAGCTGCACTGGTCAGAAGCCTGGACACGTGTCCCAGGGTGTCTGGATGCAGGGGGACAGAAGACAGGTGCCAGGAGATAAGAAACTCAGGAACATGCTGGTCAGGAGGAGGGAAAGGTCTGGTCCCCATGGGGGGAGGAGAGTGGAGCAGGAAAGGTGACAGGCCCAGAGCCGTAAGCTGCAGAGCAGTCTGACCAGGAGGCCACTCACATGGCACTCGGTCCTACTCTAAGCATTCAGTGGCAGGTGGCCTTAGCTTCAGTTCTCAGCTCGTCATTTGACGGCTCTTTCAACTCAAGCAATGTAGTAAACCTCTCTGAGCCTCCATCTCTCCACCTGTCAAATTAAGATCGAACACCTACCTCATGGGGTGCTATGAGGGTCACACAGAACACCTGTCAGCCCAGGGCCTGGACGCACAATGAGCACTCAGCAGGAGCTCATCCTGGAGATGCCCAGTGCTGTGGGCTCAGAGAAAGACAATGGCCCTTCCTGGGGAGTTCACATTCAAAGTGGGAAGACTGTGCAGAGAACGTACAGCTAGTCTCTGCATGGTAAGGGCTCTGAGAGGGCTGTGAGCCAGGCGGTTAGGAGGTGCAGCCAGTTCACCTCAGGGAAGAGGCAGAGGGTGCCTGGCCTGGGTCCTGAAGGGTAACTAGGAGTTCATTGAGTTAAAATTGGGGAGGGAATGCACCCTAGGCAATGAGGACATGGAGCGCCAGAGGCCAGCACATTGAACCAGGGGGCAAACGTGGGAAGCTGGTGGGGCTGGAGTTCGCAGACAAGGGACTGAGCACAGGGGCAAGAAGGCAAGGTCCTGTGCAGTGGGGAACACAAAGAACTCCTGTGCGGGGCTGAGCATTGGAGAGTCAACTGCCTGGGCCTCCCTCTGAAGGCAGGGGAGCAATGGGCCAGGTGTGGTCAGGCATGCGGGGAGGATGCCGGGAGGCCAGGGGACCCCGAAGGCTCCTCATAAGGAGGGGTCAGGCAGTGTGGCATGGCAGCCTGATGCTGAACAGGGAAGAGATTCAAGAAATTCATAACTGGAAGCCACAGGAGCACAAGGCTGAGGCTCTTCGGCAGCATGGGCCATGGGCAGCCTGGGGCTCTAAGAACCAAGGGAGGAGATGCAGAGGAGCCAGATCTAGTGGGGCAGGAGGTGGCGCTTGCACAGCACAAACTTCACAGGTTCATCACAGTCTGTACAATGAAGCTGCAGGACAAGAAAGGAGCCCAGAAAAGAGTGGCAGCCTGAAAGCCAAGGCCAGAGGAGCAAGGGACATCAAGCAGGCCAACAGCTTCTATCTGACACCAAGAGGCCTCAGAGCCCTGGCCAGAGCATCCAGCAAACAGCAGCACTCCGGCCAGCAAACACAACAGCACCCACCCATAAGAAGACACCTTGGGGCATATTCCCTGATGCCCACAGGTTTAATGTCTCCACCGCCAGCTCTCAGACGTCAATCATTGGCCCTCCTCCCTCTCTCTCACCTACCAGAAAAAGAGTCCTTGTCCATCGCAGGCAGGTCCCGGGCCTGGTACATGTAGCAGCGGAGATGGTAGCGGTTCCCATCTTTACCAAGAAGGAAGCAGAGATACCAGGGTTACAGGCTAGGGCTAGGGCTTAAGGGAAGGCTGGGGTCTGGCCCTGGAAAAGGCCACAGACAAAGACACTAGAGGATAGAAATGTCATGGGCCATTATGCAGGAGGGAGCCTCTCAAAGTCAGAAGGACAAAGCAGAGGTCAAAGACAGACAGCTGAGTCCCATGTCCTTGGGCCAGGCTAGAGCTAGACAGGGACAAGAAATAGATGATGAAGGCATGGGCATAATGCACAGGGTGTGGCATGGCCAATCTCACACCAGAATTGATACACACTTCACAGAGACACACACAGGCACACACCAAAAGACAAACTCACAAGTGAGTGCATATGCACAGTGATCCAGGGCTCTGACACACGCTCGTGACCATGTAACCCCAGACAAATAGAAGCATAAGGTTAGACACCCCCATCACCCCTACAAATCCCTTGGAGCATCACTTACAGTCAAAGATGCAGGAGATCGTGGGTCTGTTCACGCCAAAGCTCAAGGTAGAGACAGACATGGAATCTTCACTCCTGTCATCCACCACACCACCCTGGAGACACAAAGCTGGTCATGGCAGATTCTGACCCCAGAGTCTGGGGGATCTGGGGTGACTGACCCAGACAGTTAGGTTCCCAAGGCCAAGAGATCCCTAAACAATTCTCCTCAGCTACTCAAGGAAGGGACACTGAGCTCTGATTTCACTCTGAAGGAGTATGCCCTTGCCTACAGCATCACTAGATCAAATACCAAAGTACTAAAGGACTGTGGGGAAACACTTCTGCCACTGTAGTGAAGACCAGACACTCCAGGGAGGAATTCGGAATTGTCCTAGCCAAAAAGATTAGAATTTGATAGAAGAGAAAACTCTAAAGACCACTCCCAAATGGGAGTTTTCTCATTAGAGGTGAGTCTAGTAGAGCCAAAGTCTGGAGGTTCAAGCCAGTATCTGGGCCCCACCTCTGTCCACTGCCTGTACATTCAGAGACAGTGCCAGTGCCAGATATCTAGGCACCAAGCCAGTCCCTAGTGCCAAGAGAGACTGTGCTGCATATCCGCCCTCTGTTACTATTTTTTCCTGCCAAGCAGCCTTGACTTTTACCCTGGCTAGAGCCATTTGGCAGGGATTTCAATTTCTCCCCCTAGCTCTGGAATTGCAAGGTGGCCCCTAGCATAAGGCACTTGTGCCTCCAACTGCAAGACCCCCCTGCTGCTCTGTGCCCCTTCTCTGCAAACTGTGCTCACCCTCAGGCCTAGCTCCCAATACCCCTACATGCCTCTCTTCCCACTCCTAACCACCCTCCCTGTGAGGAAGCAGCTGTATGACCCACAATGTCCACTTGACTCTCAGCCTGAATCTACCATAATGACACTTAGGGCTGAAGGTCAAGTTACACCCCACAACCTGCCTCATCTTCCCCACCCGACTCTTAGAGGCTTGATTCCCCCAAACCAGCCTTTGCATTAAGCAGGTCATGTTCCTCTGAGCTGCCCTACAATCACACCCACTGCCACTGCATGCAGCCGCAGGCCAGCGCACATCAGTCCTTCAGCCTTCCCCTCTAGGACACCTTGGGACACCTAGGTAAAGACTGCCTCAGTCGCTTGAGGGGGCAGAGATTGTCATCCTAAAAGAAGGGGGTCATCCTCTGCTCCACCCCATGAAGGGCCCATGGGACACACACAGGGCAAGCATATTTCTCCACCCTGTTGCAAACGCGTCGGCCTGGCTCCCGCCACAGGACACCCTCCTTTCTGACCCTAACCTTTTATGTGGCCACAATTTCAACACGGCTCTAAGACTGGATCACTTGGGCTACAATTCTGTCCCTTCCATTAGCGGGCTACGTGGCTTTGAATAAGTCGCTTAACTTCTCTCCATCAATCTCACTGTAAATTGGAGGTCACTATCTCAGAAAATTGTTTCCATTGTTAGAGAAGACAGAAAATATACAGTGCTTAGTATACTTCCTAGCACCTGGCAAATGCTCCATAAATGTTAGCTATTAATGCTCTTAGAGAAATAAGGCCCGGGCCTTACAGGAGAGGCACAGCATGAAGTATGCAGTTTATAGTTATCCCAGGGGGAGGCGGAGCCTACTCACATATCTCATCTTGTTCCAGGAAGCTGGACGTTTTGGTAAGGAGCCACAGATAAGGTAGAAACCCAAAAGTAATCAAAGCAAGTGTCTCCGCAGTAGCGGTGTCATATAGGTCTTTAACTCTGTCTCACTGTCTCTCTCTGTGTCTCTAGCTCTGTCTTATCTGTCTCTGTTTCTGTTTCTCTGTCTCTCCTGGGCAGCTCGGGACCCCAAGTGTCCTGAGTTCCTTCCTGGAAAGGCATTTGGCCTGGATATTCCTGCACTGGGACCCTGCCACATGAGCACCAAGGCCAACAGCTAATGGCCACAGAGCACCCCTCCCACCTTCAGGATTTGCAGCTCTTTGAAGCCAAACACTGGTCCAGAGCTGGTGTCCCAGCAGGCCATCCAGGTGTGAGTCTCAGAAACACCAAAGGGCAGGCCAAGCCCTACAACTCCCCTCTCCCTCAAGGCTGCCTGCGGGGACCTCCCTGCTCGAGGACGGCTGCCAGCACACATCCCCACTCACTTCGCACCTCCTCTGCATGGCCTCCCCTTCCATCTCCATCAATACCGCTCTGACCACACAGCCTCTGACTGGAGCTCTGGCAGCACTCTCTGGGTCTGTATCCAAGGGTAGGGCCTCCTGCCTTTAATCCATAGATGTGTCCCCCCGCCAGGGACTGTCATGAGGGCTAGGGCCAGGTATCCCACGCCTATCCAGGGCCTGGTGCACAACAGCCTTGGCCCTAAGAAGGACCAACCTTCAGGAGAGCAACCAGGATTACCTCTGGGAGTCCCCACATCCTACCCAGGTCCTCCACATGTCTTGTCGTTACAGGGTCTAGCCACACAAATGGACCTATGGTCAACTCCCACCATCTGCCACCCATCTGACCCTCATTCCTCTCTGCTTCTCCTGGCTCAATGAGACAGGCAGGATTTGTGGGAAGAAGGTTGTCTTATACTGGGACAGACACACCTCAAAAGCCAGCTGGAAGGACAGCCACCAGGCTCAACCTCTCAAAGAAAGCCCTAGCCCCAAGCTGCTTTGGTGCACAGCTAGGCAGAATTCTATTCATACAGCGGACCATCATCTTTATATGCTCTGGGGACTGAGCCCTCCAGGGGGACCTGGGCTCTCTACACATCCTTATCAGAGCATGGGTGCAGAGGGGAGGCTGACCTCCCTCCTGGCCCACCGTAGCCTTTGAATTGAGTCTCTGGGGATCCAGACACTCCCCTAAACCCACAACCCCCACACTCATACAGCAGGGACACTCTGAAGTCCTGTTCTTGACCCCAGGCCTGCTGCATCCCCTCCTCCCCACCCCAGACTTTCCCTGGCCCTTTCATCAGACCTCCAATCTCATCTTCAAGGAAGAATCGGGCAGTCCTCCCGTGCACACCCACAGCACCCTGATCTCCCGCCCACTGCACCTCTAGCCCACTGCAGTGTGAGAACACCCATGTGCTTCTGTCTCCTCCCACTGAAAGTGCTGTGAGCTTCCTGCCAAGAGCCAAGAATCCAGATGCTCAATGAGCTTACTTTATAGATTCAAGTTGGAAATGGTGATCCCTGCTCATGTAGACAATGTCACCTCCTCAGAGAAGCCTCCCCTGACCACCCTATCAAAAAATCACACTCTAGGGCCAGCCCAATAGCTCAGTGGATTAAAGTGCCTGCTTTGCCGGCCCCACCCCTGGGGCACACTGAGACAGCAATTGACACTGGGTGTGGTGGCAAGCGCTTGTAATCCCAGCTCTTGGGAGGCTGTAAACAGGCAGATCACTACAAGTAGGATCTAGTAGTGAGACCCTAAACACCCTGTAGACCCTTCCCTAAAATACAAAAAAAAAAAAAAAAAAAAAATCGCACTCTAACACCCATAGCCTTATACACCCCTTACTCACATCTACCCTGCTCCCACACAACACCCCACAAAAAGGTGTTCTTAACCCTCCTCTGTGGCTTTTTCCTTGTGGCACAGATATCCGCTACATTAACCTTCTCAATTATAGTCCTACTCACTCACATAATGTAGGCTCCAGGGGGACTATCATGTGTCCCCAGTACCTACTACAGAGAGGTCCTTAGGAAACCCTCCCTGAATCAATGAACCAAATCCATGGTACAACCCCCAACCCATGTGTCGTTCTCATCACATCACTGCCTTTCCTGGAGGGAAGAGTTTGGGGATACAGAAACTTTCTTAAGAGCTCAACTTGACTGAAGAGATCCCCAGAGACTCTCATTAGAGATCAGAAGAGGCTGTAAATGGAAGTGACAGTGATTAGTTTGGGGCAGCTACTTTGTCACATTCACTAGTCTAAAAGCTGACTCCCCACAGCCTCCTGAAGAGAAGCTATCACTATGGAGACTGAACCTGAGTCCCTCAGAGGCAAAGCAGCCTAATTGCATGACGAGAAAGAGGCCAGCAGGTACAGCATGAAATCCCCAATGGGTAACCAGAACTGAAAATCGGACTAAGGTATGTTTCAGAGCCCCTGCAGCTGTGTGTGTAGGAGGCACAGGCTGCATGGGATCCATGCCTCAGGTAGGGGAAGGGCAACTCGCACAGCATTTCCTCATTGTAGAGACAATTGTAGTCTCTACACACCACATTAGTCTATGACAGAAAGTGTGGAGGTATGAACCTCACTACACCTGGCACTCTGGGCTAGAACATTCCTTGCTATGGGGCTGTCCTGCGCACTATAAGGTACTCAGTGCCACCTCCCCAGCCCATAGATGCCCGTAATGTCTTCACTGGGTTCCAGCTACCAAAACTGTCTCTGGGAATTGTCCCCAGGAGAACCACTAAAAAATTAAATCAAAAGCCATAGTTACAGCCCTTGGCAAATACTGGGCACTCCATCAGTAGTACTAATGATGTCACCTTAACTCCACCATCTTTGCAGTATTGCACTAAACAGTGTCCTCATTCTTACCATCACTTCTTCCCCTCAGGCCTCAGCATTTCGGGTCTTCTTCCAGCCTTTGCATAGGCTGGAATGACTTCTCCATCGGGCACACCCTCCCAACTGCGCTAGCAACAGCTCTTCCTTCTACAAACTCATCACTGAGGCATGGGCACCCCTTTACTGCCCAGCCTGCATCATCAGCCACCCCCCAGGTTCCCCATGCTTCTTCCATTCATCCACCCTCCATGGACATCAGTGACACATGCACAGTCCTTTATCACTCACACCCAACCCAGTATGCCTTTCTGGGCATCCAATGAAGACTTACACCAAGAAACAAATCACAAGCACTCTCTGCCCTGTGTTACATGGGCAGTGCTAGGACCTAAGGTCCCAGGGCAAGAGATGGGAGAAAAGACATCAGATAGCATCTCCCAGCCTGAGAAGGTCACACTCTGACACTGTCCTGGCAAGAGGCAGAAGGTCCCATTCAGGAAGGCTTCCTAGAAGAGGGGAGAGACACTGCCCATGGAGAGGATGGGAACAGCTCAGGAGAGAGGTGAGGCTATAAACCAGGGCTCCCATAGACCTTGCACAAAGCCAGGCTGTAGGAGAGAAGAAGCTCTGGTTTCCACCCGCCTACCCCTCATGCACACACTCTTGCCCAGCCCCAAGGCCAGGCCCAGGGCATTGGGTTTCCCACAATCGCATTCCTGCCCCCATAGCTCATGCAGGCGACTCCCAGGCTGAGGCTGGCAGCCACGCAGTCTGTGGCCACGCACTCTGTCCTGGGGCTAGCCACATAAGGGATCTTGCTGCTCGCCCAGCCCTGGGCAGACTCCAGCCTGCTGCTGCCAGCAGGAGGCCACAGCTCCTGAAGGAGGCTGAGGTGGGAGTGCAAGGAATTCTCCTCCTCAGAGTTGCCAGGCCCCCCAGAGCACCCTAAAGCCAATGTCCCATCCCACCTGAGTAGCCAGGGGCTGATCCCCAAGAGCCTTAGCCAGGAGGCAGGGAAATGCGCAGTCCATAAGGGGGACTCCTCACTATCCAAACAGGCTCACCACCAAGATGAAGGCCAGCAGCGTGTCCAAGAGCCCTGTGTGCCATGTGGGGTCTCTCGCATATGCTGCTCCTCCCTGTCTGGCCCTCAACTTGAGGTCTGACTCAGAATATACGAAGGAGATGCAAAGAGGAAGCCAGAGAGGGCAAGAGCAGAACTGACATGGTGAAAGGCACAGGATGGTCTGGCAGGAAGAGCACCGAGGCAGCCACCCCACAGAGACTACGGAGGAACCAGCAGGACTTAGAGGGACATCGGAGGCCACCAGGGAGACCAAGCGGAAGGACGTGGTTCAAGGGTGGCCACTCCTTCACTTTGTGGGAGGACCCACGTCCTATACAAACTGAGAGGAAGAACACGTGTGACGTGGTTGCTGGAAAGGGCACCGCTGTCAGGGGCTGTCTCCCTCTACTTCCGCACGCAGGATCAGGGGACCCTGAGAGCAGCAGGTGTCAGAACCCGCCAGCACAGCTCACAAGAACAGACTGGGGTTTCAGGAATTCTGCAAGTCACTGTTACACACAGCCATCAATAAACCTTAAAGCACGTAAATTTACAACTCAAAACACTACATGAGAAAAAACAAAGGTGGGTACTCAAACCCAACCTATTTTAGTACCTTTGCTATTCTCTCTCCAACTGAGGTTGATGATGTATGTGTAGTATTTCCGGGTGATGAAACCCCAGCGTGTCTCACATCGCAGAGCCGCCTGCCCTCCCTGACCCGGTGGGCAGTGGTGCCACACTGCTAGCCTAACATCAGCTACCGCAGAGCTGTTTATACCGTGGAAATCAGCAACACTCCAAGCCAGGGCCTGGTATTGTCACTTTGTTTCTTCTGGAGAGCTGGTTGCCAAGCACTAACCAGCACAGCCCCAGGGTTATCAGCCAGGTCTTCCCTGCCTTTACTGTGTCTTCACAATTGGCTTCTCCACAACATCCAAATAATGTGACACTTATTTGTACTACAAGTCCTGCACAACCTAGCCATTACCCATCAAATTTCTTATAATTCTCATGTGATGAAATACAGAGGCAACAATTATGACTTCTCTGTGCACGAGTCAGCCATCTGTCAAGCAGGATTAGTAATAAAACCTGCTGCCTAGGCTTAAATGATAATGCATAATTGGAGCAGGCAATGATGGCTAAAAAGATACATGGCCCAGAATAGGAGTCAACCAGTGTGGTTCATCAAAGGCCAGGTGGTAAATACCTTCACCCTTGTAGGTAGTTTAGTCTCTGTTGCAACTATTTAATTCAATTGCCTTTGCACTGAAAAGTAGCCACAGACAATATACAAGTTGGCTGTGTGCCAATGACCCCTTATTTACAAAAGCAGGCAGAGAGTCAAATGTGGCCTGTGGTCTATAGTTTGCCACCCTCTGTTCCTCAACGGGAGGTGATTATTTTTGCTTTGTCACTATTATCCCTATCTGATAAGAGAGAAAACTGGGCCAGAGAGGTGAATGTCTTCCCTGGGTACATAGCAAATGAGCTTGCAGATCTCCCTGCCCACCCTCAGGGATTTTCCCCCGCTTCCCCATCAGAGCTCAAGAGAACCTACTGTGGACTCTGGAGCTGCAGAGGGCTAAGTGCCAAGTCAGGGTTGTGAGGAGCCCAGAACCCCCTTCCCTGCCCTGGCTGCCCAGCCCTGGCTTACAGGGGATACCCCGCACAGGCTGGCAGGCCAGGCCAAAGGAGGAGAACACTTTCAAAGACAGAATGGAACTCTGGAACACAGAGGCCTCCCTTCCTAATCAGGACTGATTGTAACCTTAAGTGGAATAGCAGACCAGGGTGCAACCCCATTTAATTTACAGCTGGAGCCAGGGCTTGGAAGCAGCTGCTAAACTCCTTGCAAAACTACTGGCTACCCCTGGGGATCAGGCAGTGGAATCAGGAAACCTGGAGAATCCACAATGCCACGTGTGGGCTGGCGCAAGTATGTGTGTGCGCATGTGTGTGTGCGTGCGTGTGTGTGTGCGTGTCCTTCCAGGGTTTCCCGGTTCTCCACATGTGCAGGCTGCAAAGAATCCTCTAGCAGGTTTTATCCCATTCCAGTGTGCTTCAGTAATCAGGAAAACTGTATGTCCCAGTTTGTCTGGAATGATCTTACTTATGCCTTGTTTTCCCAGCAGAAATGCTAATTGTGTCCCACCAGACAATAAATTATACCATCACCCCAGCAACAGTGGATGCAGACCATCTTGGACAGTGACACATCTGGGGCACCCAATCTGGGGCACTTACCCAAGAAGCAGTCAGAGCCCCAGATTTCAGCGTCCAGATCCCAGCAAGATAGGCCTGTGATCTGCATGTCAGAGAACACACCCAAATTTCCCTTCACAGTGAGGGAGAAGGTAAGTAAAGGGATCTTTCCTTGAGGGGGATGTCAGCCCTCAAACCACTTCTGCTACTACAATGTTAGGCATGTAACAGGTGCACAGTTCAGATACATAAGAAAGCACAGGTGCACAAAGCTTGCTTCCAACAGCCTAGCCCCAGCCCTAGCTCTAGCTCCAGGCTTGGGTGACCCTCGGGACCCCATGCCTCCCACACTCCCTCCTTGGTGAAAGGGACTTTCCTAGGCATGGGACCTAGTCCTGCTAGGTCCCACAGCACTGTTCCACTCAAGTCCGAGATGGATGCTCCCTGCCTACCCATGTCTGAGTCTCCTATCAGCCAGCACAGGTCCCCAGGTACTCTGCTCTGGCACCTGCCTCCCCCAATTCCCTTCCCACCACTTTGCCCAACTGCCCTGCCCTAGACTGGGTTTGGGATCCTTGTCTCTGCAGGCCCTTCTCCTTCTGGTCAGAACTCAAGCCTCTGCCAGAGAGCTGTGGGCTTCACCAAGTGGAAGTTCCCCAGGGTTGGGGCAGATTCGGCTGGCTGCTGGCTGTCCATGGAGACCACGCCGCCCAGCTATAAGAAGGGGGCAAGGAACAGGGCCAAGGGCTCTGGACAGCTTCCCAACAGCCTACCACATCAAACAGCCCCTTGCTAGGACCTCACTCAAAAAAGAACTGCTATTGGGGAGGAGGGACATTTTGCCCTAATGGAAGTGGGGAAATGAATGCACGAGTTAGGGGGTGGCCAGTAGCCAGGAGACACCTAGGAAGAGGAGACAGAAGAGGCAGCTGTCTTAATCTTGGCTGTGCACTGACTCACACTGTGGTGCTGGGCAAACCCCTTCTCAGGCTTCAGGTCCTTCTGTGGTGGCACTGGGGGCTCAGGGCTCTTTCTGAAGTGACATAGCTGTTTTGCAAGTGGTCAGCACTAGCCACATGTGTGTAGACACTAAGTATTTGGGATGTGCCCAGTCTAACCAGGAACCTCACTTTCTTATTTGTATTACTTTAAATGTGAATTTAAAGAGGCACATGTGGTTGTATTTGACAGTGCAAGTCTAGAATCTCACTTTCCCCAATTGTAAGATGAGGCCAATAATACAATCTAGCTTTCTAAAGTCATCTTGAGAATAAAATGGAACAATGCATATAAACCTCCCCACATTGATTTTAGACACATGGTTAAGAGAGGTTGAAGAGATTGGAGAAGACTGGAAAGATAAAAAAGGAAACAGGATATATCATGTATAGGTAAAAATTCCCTAATGATCACATGATGAAAGACCATTGGGTATATCCAAAAATGGACCAATAAACTTAATAAATTTTTTTTTTAAATTGTAGCAATTCTTATCATCTCTGGCATCCTAGATCCGCTGGAGATAAATCCAAAGATTTAAAACAAAAAAACAAAGACTTTATCCATCACAGTCACACACAGAAGCACATATGCCCAGCAGACATACACGTATACACACACACGGCATCCAACTTCAAAAGGGTCCTGCAGCTCTGAAGGCAGTTGGCATACACCTCCAAAACCTGCGAGTTCCTCCCTCTCTAGATTTCTCCAAGGGCATGAGCGCATGCTGCCGACGACATCTTTGTCTCCTCCCCTCTCTGCCAGGCTCAGGCAGCTCACTCAGGAAGCCCTTCCCGACACTCTGGGCCAAGCACAGAGGCAGGCTTGGAAAAATCCTCATGCAAAGAGGGCAGGTCCAGGGCAAGGGCGACAGGACAGATTCGGTGAGCTCATCCCGCCAGCCGTCACCAGGGTTCCCAGAGAGGCCTGTGGCGTCAGGAGGGGGTGACTGGGTGGGGGCCGGCAGTGGTGGCTGCGGCGGCAGCGAGGGGTGTGGGGTGAGGAGAGGGAGGCTGGATGGAACACACTATAATAGCGGCTTTGTGCTCCGCTTCCCAGCTCCCTGGGAACGCCAGGAAGATTATGAAACCCGGTGTCTTTGGGAATGCCAGGATATTAGCTGGAAAAAGAATAATACGAAAATAAAATAATGCTAGGGATGGAGACAGCAGACGATTAGCAGACAGAGCCAGGGCCTCCCGCTCCGTGGAGGGAGCCAGGCTTGGCCCTTGCAGAAGGCTTCAGGGAAAGGCTGCCCGTGCTAATGAGCAGACGGGGCCTGCCTTCCAAGGAGACGTCTTCCAGAGGGGAGCTGGCAAGCCAGGCTTACGCAGGCCAGGGCAGGGTGGCAAGAGGCAAGGAGGCACCGCAGGCCTAGCCCCTGGGCCCAACCATTCAAAACCATCAGGTTACCAGAAAGCTACTTCCTCCCCATCCCCCACCCTTGTCCTTCTCTGGTTCTTTCAAGGTAACCCCTTCCAGAAATCACGTCCTTATTAGGCACTGTCACTCTAGACTACTTATCCTCCTCCTTCAAGGACTTCGAAGATGCAGGCTCTATTGCATTTATTTGCACTCACACATGAATATCAGTCAGCCTGACCACACAAGATCTCCCAAGAGAGGCCTCCACCTTTAGAGCAGGGTACATTAGAAGATCACTTCTGTCCCACTAAGGAGCAGGGCAAACAGATCCTCTTGCTCCATCCATGGCCCTCGCCATACACTCTACCTCCTGAAAGCATCCAGAGGGGCCAACCTGACCTCATCACCCTCCTCCATCTTCGTGCGGTACTGTGTATTTTTCACTGCATTACCTCCAGCCTTCAGAGCCAAGAGACTCTCAGGCTCCACCCAGGCATTGGCTCGGAGTCTGCATTTTTAACAAGGTCCCCCAGTGGCTCCTTTGTTCATGAAGTCTGAGAAGGGCATCCTCACCTGAGTCACTGCTAATCATGATTCTAGGAGGCAGGGACGCCTTTCACAAGTGAGGTAACAAGAGTCCCTGAAGGCATGAGACCTGGCTACAGCTAGGAAGCAGAATTCAAAGTGCACCTGCACCCTCAGATGCTGCTGCATCCCACCACGCTCGCCTCAGCTGCATCAACTCACGTCAGGGGCCAGTGGGCAAGAGTGGCACTCAGGGTACCAGCTATATCCTGGGCCCAGAAACCAGACCATCTTCCCCATGATGCAGGGCAGACATTAGTGCCAGGCTCTTGTTGGAGCATCAGTATATCCTAGGACAAGGACAGTGCGGCTCAAGGATGGGAGCCCAGATTATCTTTAGTCCTGGGGGAAGCACATAAATATGGCCAGGAAGAGGAGGGGCTCAGTTCACTCAGGTATAGAAAGTTCAAGTTATTGTCAAAGAGGCCTGTGGCTCTGATCAAATGAAGGACACACCTAAGGACTTTGTAAATCTCTGTGGGTTTCCCACTGCAGGTATGTGGGATCCACCCTCTCAAACCACTGTCTCCCTCTGGCTCTCTGAGTCAGCCAAGTTCTCCCGCACTCACACGGTCGCGGTGAACTGGCTTCTGGGTTATCATAGGCAAATCCCATTTGAATCACAATCCATCACCTCCCCATGTCTGTTGACTTGACACTTGATTTCAGTGATCCTTCGTGACATTTTCTCCCACATAAAGATTAAATGGGTTGGTTTCTCTGTTTCTGGGAAATGCTCCCCTCCTTTCCCCCATGAATGCTTGGCAGTGGGTCCCCCAGCCTTGCTCACCCTCCCCCAGGTCCCCGCCAGTCCCATCCAAGCTCTGGCCACGTGTCTCTGGGCACCTTCAGCCTTGCACCCCCTCTCCTTCTGGCCTCTCACCTCCCGGCTGATGCTCTGCTCCACGCCTCCCGCCTGCCTGCTCCGAGCCGCCTGGCAGGCAGCCGCCAGCTCTGCCTTCCTCACACAGCACAATACCGTGTGTGTCAGATCTGTCAGGGCCAACTGTGAACTCATTGCAGCCCAGTCCGGCCCCTCTATCCACTGAGCTAAACCTCAGTAGCCCTTTGACCCTTGTCTTCCCTCTGCTCCACCTTGGTCCCACCCATCCACCGCTCATGTCTGCATCTCTACCCAGACTCAAGCGTTCTCCCAACAGCAGTCTCTCCCTCTCAACCATCTTCCAGTTATTTGATCAGTGGTCCTAAAGCCCAGCTCTGCTGACCAGAGCACTCCTCTGATCAACAATCCACTCTGCCACCCTAGTGCTCTCTGAATAGAGTCCTGTGGCTGCCATCTGGAGTCTACGAGAAAGTGTTTTATTTTTTCCTTTTCAGAAGCTCCTCCCAACCTGGTGGTTCTGCCAATCACAGAGCAGGGGGTGTGGCCCAGGATAGCCAATCAGAATCTTCCATGCCTCCTCCTCCAACCCCCCACCCCCACCCCACCCCAGGCACCAGGCCTGGCTCAGGTAGGAGACCAGGCAGGACCAGTCTTTTGTACAAGGTTTTTGCTGGCACTAAGAGAAAGCAACACTCCGAGGCTCCAGCAGGGAGGTGGGCTGTACTAGTTTATCCAACAGGACTTTGCCAATGACCACGATGACCTCAGTCTTTCATCACCATTGCCATCTTTGCTACCATGGAGAAAGCCAGTGTGAGACAGTTGGAGACAGAGGAGCGTCCTGGGGACACTGTGTAAACCTTGATTTCCTGTTGCGCTAACCCTTGGCTCCCTTCCTAATCCCAGAAGCCCCTTTTTCTCTCTAGCTCATTTGAGTTGAATCTCTCTGATGGAAACAAGTCCCGGTTACTTAGGTGCCTACATGGCCAAATGGAGACTGAGCCTCCTGCAAGGTCTCCCTCCCCTACCTTCAGTGCAGTAGCACAACCCCACACCTCACCCAGGCAGCAACCCAGTGCAAAACTATACTCTTTCTGACTCAATATAAAGGCAGTCCCCAAATACCAGCCCAGCCCCACCCTACTCTGTTCTTGCCCTGGAGCACCACTTCAGCAACCAGAAGGCCCATGGCTCTGCTGCCTCTCCCAACTCCCTAGACTTGTCCCCAGGACTAGTGAGGGAGTCCCCTAGAGCCAACCACAAGCTTGAGATGCCAACTGGCCTCCAGAGGACCTCTTGCCTACATGGCCACCAATGGGCCTGGCACCATCAAGGTCTGAGACAAACCCCTGTCCCCTGCCTGCTCTTTTTTGGGGCCATTGCAGGCTTCAGCCACTTTCCCTACCTACCTCAGGTCCTGGGATGTCATACCATACTTTCACAGCCCACATGGCTGGTCTGTCCCAAAGATATGTCCTGACCAAATGTGTACATACTTACTCAGCTGGCTGCACATGTATAGCCTTATTTCTCCTCAGCCAGTCCAGCTAAGGAAAACGCTTGCCAGGGTCGCAGCCCAAAGCTCCCACAGAGGGGTACATGGTCCTGGCTATATTTCAGAGATTATTATCTTCAGTCTTCTTCCTCTCACCCCTAGGAATTCCCCAGACCAGCAGAGCCAGAAACAGGCATATGCTATCCTTCAGTGCCCCCACCATTCGGGGAGAGGTACTGCTCATTTGCTTGGGGAGCCATCACCTAGGTCCTAATCAGAGCCACGAGGTGACCTGAGTACTGGCTACAGAAAGTGTCCATGGGACAAGACCACCCTCCCAGGACTCCACTTCTGGGTTACATAAGGGATGGTTTCTGCCTCAGAAGGATGCATATCCAATCAAGGACATCTCAGGGCCACCAGACCTCTTGGCCACAGCCATGGTTTGGGCTAAGGTAGTCCCACCCACCCACCTCCATGCAATAAGTGCTACAATCCCTAAGCAGAGGATTGGAAGCCATGGTCACCTCCCTCTCTGATCCCATTTTGACTGCTCAGAGAAGCACCGGATATTCTACTACCAAAAGAGAAGCTGCTATATTTTAGGAGGAAACCCTTTCAGGTGCTCACTTTCCCTTCAACTTTACTGGCCTGAAGCCAGGCCAGTGCTTCATCCAAAAGCCCTAAGGGGTGCTCCAGGCCTCTCCCCCACTAGCTGGGAACAGCCCTAAGAAGCAGGTCGCACTCCACCCTACCCCAGACAGGCACAGCCCTACGTACCAGGGCCCCCTCAAGGGCAAACACAGCCGCAGGCCCGGTCTTCTCCAGGGGCTCCATGCGGCGGCGCCAGCGGCGACGGCGGAAGGCATCTGTCTTGCGGTACTCGAGGTGGAACTTCCAGCCAAAGAGCGAGGCATACTCCCAGCCCTCACCTTCTGCTTCTGCCTGCCTGTGCTGCACAGGAGAATGGGGTAGATTCAGTGGCAGGCTGGCAGGCTTTGAGGTGACCTAGGACCAGTTCCAGGGGCGTTTCCTGCCCTCCAAGGGTCCCACCCCAGCCTCCAGGTGGGAAAATCTAGGAAGACCACCTGGAAGAGGGGTCTCTGAACAGCTTCTGCAGCAACTAGAGCCCTAGGTTATAAAATCAGGTGGGGAGAGGAGGCTCCATGGGTGTGGGAGACAGGCAGACAGCATAGACTAGCCATGATGGAAACACTGGGCTTTTGGTCGCCTGCTTATTTGAATTAGGGGTGGACTGCATGGCTCCAATGCATTCTTTTCCTTCTCCACATCTAAAAACGGAGGTCTGGAGTTTAAAGGCAAAATGAAGATCTTGCTTCCCAAGTGCAGACCATTTCTCCTGAGGTGACCACATCTCCTCCAAGAGAACTCTTTCCAGGGCCTGGAGAGAACCCAGAAGCCCCTTTCCTGGGAGATATCAGCTTAGGGCTGCCCTCCATCTTCAGTCTGAGCCACAGCAGGAAAGGGAGATCTAGCCCTGGAGACCTGCAGTATCCCCTCCAACCTCCACCTCTGACACCAGGGCAACCCTTCAGAAGTACTGTTTGTCTGGTTCACAGCAGCAGGAACAGTTGGTTGTTCAGAACTCCTCCTACCCAGATCCAAACCTACGCCTCTCTAGGTTCTCTGCTGAAAGAGAGAAGAAACCTGGGACATGCCAAGAGCTGCACTTAGACAGAGGGTCTGTTCTTAGGCCAAAATTTAAATATGCACTTGGGAAGGCAAAGACATAGGACAAGAGAGGAAGATGCTCATGGTGTGCATGGTGGGTTATCTGTGTGACTCTGGAGCAAGGGCCAGTGCTGCACACAGGCCTGCCACGGACCCGTCTGTGTCCTCGAGTGAATGTCAATGGAACCCGCCCCGCCCCTCACCAGGTGGCACACACCATGCACCATCCCAGTGACCATGAGTGCTGGCTCCCAGCTCCAGGCAGCTGTCTGTTCCAAGGCATTGGTCACCGCGGAAGGAAGCCACCGTGCTGGAAGATCTGTGCTCCAGCACCCTACAGTGGCGCTCGGCCAGTGATACGACAGCTAACAGGATGCAAGCCCGGCCCCCCATCTGCATGTGGAGAGGATCCTGGTGTGCCTAGGACACTTCCAGGGGTGGCTGAGCTCCTTCTGGGGTTGGGTGTGAGCTCTGTGCTCTGCATCTGCCTGTGGGCCCCTGTGTGTGTGCTGGGTGTGGTCTGTGCGCGTCCACAGCGAGTCTGAGCACACCTGGCTCCTCCCGCCCACCACTCATCAACTCACTCTCTTCAGCACGTCCATCTGGCCGAGGTCCCTCCTGCGCAGGCGGACCCAGCGCCGCCGTCGGTGGGTGTAGTACATCTTCTCAGCAGGGACCCAGTGCCTCGGCTTCCGATCCGGAGGGATGGTGATGCTATACTCCCAGCCTAGGGGAGGGGAACCTGTCACAGGTTGCCTCCAACTTCCCCATCTCTCCTGGGGCCACCTCTCCATCTAGGGCATGCTCATAGTCTCTTGAGCAGCCAGGGACTCTTAAGTCATAATTTGTACCGTGGAGTACGAATGTCTTCAGTAACTCACCTGGTGAAGGCCAGCACTCCAAGCCAACGGCCACGGAGCTGAGCTGTCCTCACCAGCACACTTGATAGCTCACCATGGGGTGGCTCAGCAGGCGCCACGTGCTGCCTACCTTGCTCGTCCACAGCACGGTTGAGGTCTGTGGACCACTCCTCATCTTCCCACTTCCAGCCCAGTGGGCACTCAATGTCATCCTTAGGAAGTACTTTCTCCCCATTCTAGGTACAAGACAGAACAGGCATGCAGGGGAGGCTTCAGACATACTTCAACAGGGCCCCAGACAGAAGTACAAAGCCCTGGGAACCTATGTGACCCAGATTGTGGTCCCTTTGGAAACCACAGCATGTAGACTCACAAGATAAAGGTCAGGAGACAAATGTCTCAGCCTTATTGAACTACGGTCTCTCCTGGGGCCAAACATCCAGAACCCCAGGAAAAGATGTCCCCCCACCCCTTGAGCACCCCCTAACCACATCGGTGTAGTTGTCACTCATGTAGATCCACTGGCCTCCAGGGAGCCGGGTCTGGTTCTCAAACACCTCCTCCACAAAGCTCAGGTGACCAGCGTCAGTGTCATAGAGCAAGCTGTGAGGGAAGATTGGTCAGAGCTTCCCTGAAGTGGTCCCAAACCACCCAGCACCTCCAAGAGAGTTCCTGGCCAGGGCCAAGCTGTGTATGTCAGCCTCGCGACAAGACAGATGGAGAGGAAGAACTAGTGCAGAGAAAAAAAAGGGAGAAAAACATGGCTGGAGAGGCAGGCAAAACACCCAGAGCACACACGAGCTGCTCAGACACGGGAAGGGCAAGCTGTCATGACAGACAAGACCACACTAGCGGATGCAAATGGCAAGGAAGCCTAAGCATGAAGGGCTTGCTGCATGTTAGAGCCCTTTCAGAAAGAAATGCTGTTTAGTGAGTGTCACTTCCTTCAATCCTAGGAGCACCCAAGTGGCAGCTCCAGTGCTCAGCGTAGAAGCAGGGTAAGGGATCAACAGGACAGTGGGAATAGTCAAGGGCCAATAACCTGGCCAGGCCAGCAGGGACCACAACTCACGTCTTCTCTGGACACACGAACCAGTCTCCAGCCCAGGTCCAACCAGCCGAAGGGCGGAAGCTGTCCTTGGGGAGCTTAATCTTTCCCATGACATCAGAAAACTTGGGGTAGGTGAGGCCTGTTGTGCCCCAGTTCCCAACCAAGGCCAGCTTGGTCTGGTTCTCATACTGGAAGGCAAGCAAGAGAAACTGTGAGGGGACTGCAGCAGTGCCCAAAAGCAGGGGACAGGCAGGGCAAGTACTCACAGTTTCAGCAAAGACAGACAGCTTCCCCTCCGCGAACTGGTTGAACTCCTTTTCATCCACAGAGAGCCCAAACCAGAGCTTGACTCGTATCTGCACTGGCATACGGGCCCCAGGCACTGCCTCCATTGGATACTAGATATCAGAGAGGGACAAAAGCCCATAGCCCCCTTAGAATGATCCAACCAGGTGGGCACACGAGCCCACATCCTCATTGAGAGTGCCCTGCTGGAGGCCTTCACAGAATTGCATCAGGGTGAGGTCAAGGTAGGAGTGTATAACTAAGAAACCCTTCCCCTGCCAAGACACTCTCTTGCCAAAGAGGAAAACTGTGTCATCCCAACCCAGGAGCTCTGCAGAGAAGGGCCAGGGTTAGGCCAGAACTTCTCATCTTCCCCTCTCCCAACATATCTTCATCTCCATCCTCAAGAACAGCACTGTCTACCAGAACCTTCTGCTACAATAGAAATGGTTCATAGCGGCACTGTCCAGTACGATAGTCACAAGCTCCACGCAACTGCTGGACCCTTGAAGGGTAGCTAGTATGACTGAGGAACTGAATTTTTAGTTTTATTTTTTCATTTGAACTAATTTAAATTTAAATAGCATTGTGTGGCTACTATATAGAACAGCACCACTCTAGAGCATGTCTCTAAACAAGACACAAAGATATAGGTCTGGAAAGGAAAGAATTTAAAGCCGCTCATTTTTATTTTCAGTATTGTACATTTAGGCTAGACATTAGTGTACCATATAATATTCCCCCATTTTCAAGCATTTATCAGCCTGTTAAACACTAGTCCCTGGTCTTCTACTGCTTTTTATCCTGAAACTTTCAAAAGCCCTGCCAAACTGGAACAACCACAACAACCCAACATTTAAAAAAAAAAAAAAAAAAAAAAAAAATTATTCTCCACAATTACTTCACCATTTGACTAAAACCAAAGGTTGGATATAGCCTTGAGGAGCAGAAGTTTCTCACTCTTAGAATAACACACTGTTTGTTCCCTAGAGGTAACAACACATCCAGTCCCTAGACCTCCTATGCGTCAAAGAAGAAGGCTTTGGTGGATTCAGAAAAGGAAAGTGAGGCCCAAGCTGATGAGAGGCCTGGATCCCAGAGGGGGAGCTCAAGGGGAAAGGAGGCTCGGGAAAGGTACGGGTCACAGCCAGGCACTGACCACCTCATGTTTCCAAGCCCCCTCTTCCACTGGTTCACCCTCAGTGAAGCCGCAGGAACCCCTTATTCCCACGTGTCACCCCCAGGAAACCTCCCCGTGACTGTTCGCCTCGGCCGTCCTCCCCTTGGGGCTTAGCTGCCTTTTCCCCTCCAAACCACCAGCTCCAGGGAGATGGCAGGAATGCCTGCCCCCTCCCACAGAGCCCCAGAGTTCTTCCCTGCCCTCCCCCAGACGGGGCCAGCCTGCCGGACCCAAAATAGCAACAGCAAATAAAGAAATGTCTAGTTGGGGCTCCTCTCCCTTTCTGCTGGTGCTCATTTTTTCCAACTTTGGTTTAAGTTAAGAAACACCAATGTTTTCTTGGTCTCTGCTCTCTGCCAACATTTTTGTACAGCTTGCTCAGGAGCTACTGGCGGGGCTCATAAACTCAGTGGGGAAGACTTCGAGAAACAATTTCTGTATTTTCCCCCCACACCCCCGCTTGCCTGGAGTCAGGGAAATTTTTCAGTTTGCATTTCTCTAAGGCTACAGGGCCAAGAGGTCAGAGCCAGAGCTCAGTTTGTACCAGTGAGTCTACCAGGCGCACCTCTATACCCTCTACCCTCACCACAGAGCCCTCCCTTTAGGCCAGACCCTGGCAGGAGGCCGCTCCTTCACCTCCTCCACTTTCTGCTCTACATAAGGAGGACTGCCTTAGGGGTGCAATTTGTGGCCAGGATTCAAGGTTAGGATCATACTGTGAGGATGTCCTGGCAACATCTGAGCAGGTAGGAGGGGAAATAAGATAAGGACGGAC
>PVKA01021896.1:0-37908 GCA_004027165.1 Ctenomys sociabilis
GTTTGGAGATTCTGGCTAAAGAAGTAGCACTTGAGCCGAACGTGGCGGGAAGTTCCTGATGGAGCCCGGAAGACCAGACTGCTGCTAGAAATGGAGTCTACGAAGGCCAGATTGGGGAAGTTTCAGTTGGGGATAGGATTGTTTTGGCAGTAGGATCCAAATAATGTCTGTTTTGTTCTGGAAGGAAATTCATCTGTACTGTGGCCATGTCCAGAAATATGGCAGAAGACTGAGACTAAGGCAATAGGCTAATTAATCTGGCATAAGAAATTGCATGGTAGTCTAATGTTGAGGCAGTGGCATAGCTGATGGGGAATTTTAACTAGCTTTATCTGAGAATCAAGAGCAACCTGCTCAGCAGAATGATTTAAAATATTTTGAGTATGACATAAAAGGAAACTACAGTAAAGCTTAAGACTGCAAATATGGTGGGAAAAAACTAGATTTGCTGAAAGGATTTTGCACTAAAAGCATTTTGTAAAAGAGATTTGTACAAGTCTTCAGGAGTCCAAGGGCAGAATATTATGGTTTATATCTAGATGTCCTTCCAAAGTCCCAATCACACATAGGCGGGGCTAGTGGAAAGTGAAAACCAAGAAACAAGTTAAAAGGTAGGTAGGATGCTGTGCTAACATTTATCAACTTTACCAGTGTAGATTTCCTCAGATTTTATCTGTACTAAAATTCAGCAGGACCTTTCCAAGGACACAATAGCTAAAACACAGGGCACACATGCACACTTTACTTCTCATCATCTGACAGGTGTTTGTAAATAGAAAGTAATGTAACAAAATATAGTGGTTGGAAGTCTCTTGATTTGGTAACTGGATTCTTTCCCAAATGTTTCTTAAATCCTTTTCACTTCATTTATTTTCCTGGTTTATTATATGATCTGTTCATTTACTTTCTTCTCACTTTTGTTTAGCATCCATCTTGCAGCAGTACTAGCTGATGTCATTTTGCCATGATTTTGAATGTGGATCTAAAATATTATGAACTGATTAAAGCAAAAGCAGTCCAAATTCTATATATATTTTCCTGTTGTGTTAATCATGTTTCTATTGTTGTAACAAATATCTGAGATAAAATCAATTTGAAAGATGAAAAGTGGGCTGGCCAAATAGTTCAGTGGATTAAAGCACCTGCAAGCACGCACAGGTGCCAGGGGTTCGATCCCAGGGCCTGCTCTGCTGGCCCTGCCCCTGGGGTGCAATGAGATTCCAATTTAGGCTGGTGTGGTGGTGCACCTCTGTAATCCCAGCTCTTGGGAGGCTGTAAACAGGCGGATCACTACCAGTCCGATCTAATAGTGAGACCCTGAACACCGTGTAGACCCTTTCCTAAAAAAAAAAAAAAAAAAAAAAAAAAAAAAGAAAAGAAAAGAAAAGAAAAGAAAAAAAGAAAAGAAAGAAAGAAAGAAAGGAAAATGAAAAGGTTATTTCATTTCATGATTTCATGGGTTCCTATATAACTGGCTGGCTCTATCACTTTTCTGTTCATAACAAGGCAGAACATCATAGAAGGAAACTTATGGTAGAGGAGAGATGCTGATACCAGTACAGTCAAGAAGCAAAGAGAAACAAAGAAAGGACCAGGATCCCGATATATTCTTCAAGAATTTATGTGTTTTGCTGGGTTCAAGGTTCTGACTACTCCATTACTTCCCAATATTGCCATGGGCTGGTGAGCAAGGCTTTACCATAGGACACTGGGGAGTATTTATAATCTGGAACATCCCGCACATCCTTTTTGCTTTCTGCACATTCTGCCTGTGCCAGCAGAGAATGCATGCACAACCTCCAAAAATGAATAGATGATTTGCTTTAGAATTCAAAGTAGAATCATTTTCCTTGAATTGTTTTAACAAGTGAAGACAGTATATTAAAACTTGTGTTTTTCAATTTGCAATAGCTAGCACACTGAAAAGGAAAAATATGTGCTTCTTTTCTTTTCCATTTGTAAAGCAATTAGTTTGGCCATAGTAAGTCTACATAAAAATGATGACTAAATCGGTGGCAATAAAATAAACACACTGAATTGTTCAGACATTGAATAGTTTACTGGATATTGGCAGACTGGAAATGTTCTTGGATTTAACGTACAGCTAAACTTAGTCATAATTCTTTAAATGACATGGAAGAATTTGTTTTCAATGAATCACAGTGCTATGGCATTAAGCTCTCTCACACACACTGTATCTCAGTGATGCCTAACAGGAAGCTTTTAAGGAGTTCTTGTTTCGGAATATTATAAGGAAGTCAGCCCCTATGGGCATAGAGTTAGGGGCACTTCTCTACTTTATATTTGTCTTTTCTATTCTTTATTCCAGCAAACTTGATTGAATTTGTAGATAAATTTGAATAATATTGACACTTTGATAGTATTAAATATTCCTGCCTATAAACATGAGATGAAGTTGCTTTTATTTTTATCTTCTTTAATTTCTTTTGACAATATTTTATAGTTTACATAACCTAATGATTCAATTCCTTGATTAATTACTAAATATATTAGTATTTTTATATTGTTGATATATCTTCATAACACATAATGATTACATTATACTTGGAATTTGATATGCATCCACATCTTGATCAGTTTTACACCCTCTTGCTCCCTCTTTCACTTCCTTCCCGTATCTCCCTCTCACAAAGTCTATTTCCCTATGTCTTACTATAGCTGTTCTCTTTTGCTCTTTAAATTATTTTTATTTTGTGTCTCCTATTGGAGAAGCAATGCTGGATTTTACATTTTATGACCTATTTCATTGAATAATATGGTGCTCATAGTCTATCCCTATTTCCACAAGGGCTCAAATGTATTTTTATTTCCTCTATTGTTTGCATGTAGTACCTTATCTTCACCCATTCATGTGTTGGACATAACATAGGTCACTTCCACGATTTACCTATGATAAGTTGGGCTACTATGAACATGGATGTGCATGTATCTCTTGAATATGATATGTAGCTCTGTCCAGTGGAGTTCCTATTTTCAGTTTCTTAAGAAGTCTCCATTTTGATTTCCAAAGCACCCCTACTGGTGGACATTCCCACAAGCAATGTCATCAAGTTCACTTCCATTACATCCTTAGCAGCATTTTTCTTTTCAGTCACTGATAATGGCCATGTTTATGGGACTATAGCTCCAGACTTGAATTTGTCTAATGGCAGGGATGCTGAGTATTGTCAGACTGAATTCAGATATGACTCTCACTACCACTCAACCTGTCTGGCAGCAGAGGTATTGTTCTCCACTCAACACTGACACTTCCCAGGGCAAACATAATAATTTTTTAAAATCTGTGCTGGGGATCCAACTCAGGACTCTGCACATGCCAGGCAGGCACTTGTGCTACTGAGCTATCTCTCTGGCCCTACACAGTATGTCTTAAAAGAGATAAAATACTACACAGAGTCTTGCAAACACTGGAACACCTGGAGGTAGCTGCAAGTTTAGATTGGATGTCTCAAGGACTGAGACCAAGACATGACACAGTACTTTGACCACTATTATTTACTAATGTCCTCCCATCTAACATCCTTTGCCTTCTCTCAATCCCTATTATAAACAACAAAACACTTGTTCCCCACAGATGGCCTTATTGTTCTGTGTCTTCCTGAATCAAGCTGTTAGACTGTGTGACTTGTAGCTTTCAAGGGTGCCTGTTGATTGGTCTCTGCTTCATGTTGCTCCTTACAAATATATTTTCTTGTATTTATTAACCATTAGTATTTTTTTCTATTTATTGAGAAATGTCTATTCATTTCTGTTGTCCATTTTGTTACTGAATGTTATTTATTTGGCAGGGTAGTATATCTGAGCTTTTTTTTTTTCAAACATTAGTCACCTATTGTGCAGCTAAGAAATTTCTCTTTTTCTGTAGGCTGCCACTTCACTTTTGTTTCTTTTGCTGGACCCAAGTGCTCTAATTTGTTATACTCTCACTTGTTGATTCTAGATGTATGTTGAACAGTTGCTCTTCTGTTCAGGAAGTAATTGGTTAAGAGCATTTCCTTTTTTTTTTTCCTTACAGAAGATGTGGTGTTCTGATGTCCCTTTGGATTTGATTTGATTATAGGGATAGGGAATTTTTGGTCAAGATTTGTCCTACAAATGAGTTAGCAGTTTTTAGAACAACAAATGTTAAAGAGCTTCTTTTTCTCCACTACATGCTATAGGCCCTTTTTCTGGAAAATACTTCTGAGTGTGATCAGGTTCACTTCTCATTCTCTTTTATACTAACAGCTAGTAAGTCTGTTTTTTGATAGTACCATGGGTTTGTTGAGGTTGTTTACATTTTTCATTTTTTTTTAACTTTTCTATTTTGAATTTGTAATTTAACTTAAAGTTTGAAGTTATAATATGTCCTCATTCTTTTCTTTGACGAATAAAAAATCTTTTTCACAAAACTTTTCATAAATGCATTATATGTTTGATATGCATGCGATTATGACAAAGGAAATGCAAATATAGTTGCAGTTAAGATATTTTTATGCATTTTTAAAAATAATATCTTAATCCCTCAGGTTTCAAAAATTGAAAGTTGAATAAGCAATTCTTCAAAAATATCCATTTTATTTCCTCCGTGAAATCATTTAAAGGAAAATTAAAATAAGTCAAATGCATGTTTAAATGCCACCTCATCAACATCTTTTCCACTTGGGACCACATTTAGACATGTGTGTATTCCAAGTGTTTATTGATTGCCTCTGTGTTCCAACAATAAATGCATTGTCACTGAAGGCTTGCTCTTGTTATTCAAAATGAATTTGTTTATGGTAAATCTCTTTTGGTTCCATCTATATTATAGAATTATATATTTAACTTCTCTGAATAAAATCTCTTGATATTTTTGATAGTGATTGATTCAAATTTATGTATCTATCACTTTTATTGATATGGCAACTATGACAATACTGCTTTCAGCTGCCCAAGAGCAGGAAGTATCCTGTTCTTGTGTCCACATGATATGTTTTTCATGTCCTAGTTGATTCTCCTCTTTTAAAAAAACAATATCGCTTTCCTTAGAGAGGTCTTTGAGTTCCCGGGTTAGGTTACTTCCACAGAACTTCATTGTTTGGAGCTACCGTATATATGATTATTTTTCTAATTTCTTTCTCAATATGTTTTTCTTAGTGTATAGGAATACTGTTAAATATTGTGCAATTATTTTATTCTGTTTTACTGAATTCATTTATAAGTTGTATCATGTTTTTTTATTTTAAAGCAAAAAAAAAATAAAATGACAAAATTTAAAAAAGGGATGACAGGAAATTAGCAATGTTTGTACATTGCTATAATATATTATCTTTAAATTGCTCAGATTATGAGATATAGACATGAAAAATTGTCAAACAGTATAAACACTAACTATCGCTTTCAATGAACTAATAGAAATTAGTATTAATAGTGCAATTATGTTAGTTATCTTTTGGTATATATGCTAATATACAAATATGTGTGTATATATAATGGAATGAATATATACATATTAAAGAGGAATGAATATATACATAAAGGAATGAATATAGAGATACACACACACACATATATATATATATATATATATATATATATATATATATGTATATATATATATTCCTTTTCTTCAGCTTTCTTCCACCCTGATTGTTCTTTCTTTTTAAGTAGTTTATTACGCTTCCACGACATGTGTTGTAGCTTTCATATCTTATTTACTCTCTCAGTTTCTAAGACTTTTTGATATAGATTTTTAGATCCTTTATGGCTGGATCCTGTCATCTGCAAATCTGAAATTTTGAGTTATTTTCTTCCTATCTAAATCTAATTTATTTCATTTTCTTGTCTTACTGCTCCAGCTAAAGTTTCAAGTACAGTGTTGGGCAGGAGTGGAAAAATATGATGTTTTTATCTTCTTTATGATTTTGGTGGTAATACTTTCAGTTTTATCTCATGATTTTGGCTGTAGATTCATCCTGAACAGCTTGCATCATTGGAAGAACATGACATCTTTTTTCAATTTTCAACAATTACTTTCATCACTTACATATTTTGTAAAAGTATTTCTCTGCATCCATTGAAATTTTTGTGTCATTTTTTGTATTCTGTTTTAGCATTGTATTATGTTACTGGTTTAGGTTAAGTCAAACCACCCTTGAATTCCTAGTAGGAAGCGAATTTGATCATGATGTATGAACTTCTTAATGTCTTAAAGTGTTTTGTTGAGTATTTCAAAATCTAAGTTCATTGAGAAAATTGACCAATAGGTTTCTCATTTTGTGAAGCCCTTGTTTGGATTTACTATTAGAATAATTCTAACTTCAAAAAATAAGTTTAATGGTGTTCCTTCACTTTCAGTTTTGGAGAAGATTTTGTGGAGTGTTGACATTAATTCTTTCCCAAAATTCTTTAAAAATTCAGAAACAAAACTGCTGGGTCCTGGGCTTTTGATTCCCTACAAAATTCCCTCTTGTTATTAGAATATTTTTAAAATATAAAAAACATTTTATATTTTCTTGGCTCAGATTTGGTAATTTGTATGTGTCTAAATGTCTGTTTCTTCTAGGTGCTTTAATTTATTGAAACATAGCTTTTTGAAGTCATTACTTAAAATCTAGATTTCAGCAATACTCTGTGATTTTTGTCTTTTTCATTTCTAATTACATTGATAATGGTCTTTTTTTTTCTTTCTTTTTTTTGCTGAGTTTCAATAAGTTTATTTTGTTGATCCTTTCAAAGGATGAACTCTGATTCCTCTTTGCATTGATTTCTTAGTCTCAATTTCATGAACTTACCGTTTGATCATGATAATTTTTTCCCTGTACCAATTTTGGATTTCAATTATTCTGTACTTGGACATTCAGATGTATGATTTATGTATTTCCATAGGACTACAGAGGCTTGTGTTGTTTGTTGAGTACTGCATAAACTAAGTCTCTTAGAGATTATTTTTTGTATCTTTGTCCCAGTCTCTCTCTCTCTTCCCCAAGACTGACACTTTCCTTACTACACACTCTCTGGTATGTGGGCCTTCCCAGTGCTCAGTGCCTTCCTTAGCTGAGGGCAAGGGAGTTTCTCTGTTGGCAATGCCTTCTATGCAGATGGTAGGGTATCACAGAGATATTTTAATTCTAAAAGACACAGTGCTCTGGTGTTTGGAAAAAGAATAAGGGCTGGCACTGTCTTCCCTCCTTTTCTGTGTCTAAATGGTTTTAGACCATGGCTCTCTTTCTGTGAACTCTGGCTCTAGGAGAGAGAAAATAAGAAGAACAAGTGGACACTTTTGGAGGGAGAGGCTCAGTGTACAGTGTATCTGGAAATACATCAAGCGCTGCCATCTCTGTGTCAGATCTCATTATTTATAATAGAACCCAGTGTCTGTGTAAAACACATGTCTGTGATATTTATAGAACATGATGTGTTTTGTCTTTTTGGTTCTCGCAATGTACGAAACTGATCCTATACTGAAATGGGAAATGGTACGCGTAGGTGAGCCAAGCACTGTTATGTATCAAAATTAACTGCAATTGATCTATTACCATGTAGCCTTTCCTTAGAAGTTGCAAGCGTTCCATAGACTGCAGACTCCATAACTGGCACATCAGAAAAAATTTGCTGTTGTGATTCTTGTCTAAGTGGGAAGATATTGCCTTTCTGTTTTCTAATCCAATAATTTTCCCAAAGTCATCCTCTTAGGATAACTTGTTTTTGTTTTATTTTGTTTGGTTTTATTCCTGAAAGAAAAATCATTTCAGATCAAGAATAAATTATCAGTTTCCCAGGCAAAAAGTTTAGCATGTAGTTGCATTGTAGGGGAAGGGGAAGCATGTAGTGGTAATAGAATACTTCTCTTAAGTGAAAAAACGTAGTTAATACTGTAATGAACTGGGATGATAAATTAGGAAATTAATCAAAAAGTAAGAATTATTAGCAAAGCGAGTGCCTCTGATAACTGCTTTATAAATGATTAAACTCACTGGGTGGGAAAGGGAGGAAAGGTTAATAAAGGGCATTTCACTGTTTGCAGCTCTCGGAGGATGCATTCTAGGTGAACATGTTTTCGCAACCAGTGGTGGTCAGTTACATTAGAGTAGGAATAGTGCATGCCCATTCCATGCAGGTGGATAAATTTCAACGTAGTTATCCTTAGATTAACAAAGTAAGAAAACAGAAATAAAGCTACATCTATTCAAAGAGATTCTGAGGCAGCCAAGAATCAAATCTATGCACCTGCTCTGCGGGTACTGTTGTACAAACAGCAATGGCAGCTTGTACTATGGACAGACAAGGTTTGGTAGGTGTGTAGGTACAGCAGAGCTGAGAACTGCACCTGGGAAATCTGATCACTGGCAGAAAACCGTGTTCTCCCATGAAGCACCCACTCTGTGTAGACTATGCTATGAGAACAGAGTGCGAAAGGCCCCAAAGTTTGGCAGGACTCAGATCATCTGGTAAGAGAAGCAAAAACAAGGAAAGCATGTTGAATGGAAATGAGAGAATGCATAAGTATGAGATTAAATAGAACTTGATGTCAACTTAGAATTTCTCTAATTATTAAGCTGAACTTTTATTGTTTCTACAAATGGATAAGAAAAATAATTTTTATCTCTATGTACTCAGCCTTGGCCTTATTATAAAAAACAATCCTACTCTTTTTTCCTCTCCTATCACTTTCTTCCCTCCTTGCCTTCTTTTATCCTTTTTCCTTTATTTCTTCTATCTTATCTTCTTACTCCCTTCTTCCTCTTGTTCATTTTTCATTATGTATCACTTTGTATGTTCATCATTCATTTTGGTATATGCATTTTTATGTATAGTCTAGCCCAATGTATATGTACATAATTAAATACATGCTTATATTTAAGTGATTTGTAAATAATTAGTTAACAAAAATGATACTATATAACAGAAATAGTTATTCCTAACTATATAACTAATTTACATATATAACATATTATATAGATAGATATATAGATAGATAGTTATATACAAATATGCATATGTATGTTTGAATTCCTAAAACATACGGATGATATGGCATTTTATTCTTGACCCAAAATGAAATCAGTAAATCCTGGATACCCCGAGGTTGGAGCTTTGTTCTATTTCAGTCGGTATCGAAGTCTATTACTTTGAATTCCTTTTTCATCCTATCAGTGCTGTGGTAAAAGCGGTGGCACTGACTTCAGTAAATGTTTTAGATGAAATGACCTACTTACTGCAATTTACTACTTTTATCCAGTGAAGTTTGGTGCTGAGAAACACAGCCAGGCGTCTCCTTCACCCAGCGCAACACGTGCCCACCGCTTCCTACCCGGCGTCCTTCCTCCTCTGATTCCCTCGCCCACACTCAGCCCTGCCTTCTACTGGAGACCTCTCCGTACCATACTTCTGCTGCTGCCCTTTCTGCAGGGTCTTCTGCTGTGAAGCAAGGCAGCGTAGGGCTCATCAGAGTGCTCTTCCTCTGCTCCTGAGGCAAGCCCGCAGCTGCATGGGGTCCCTCAAGCCGACCGTGGAAGGCCCATTCTAGAGCGGCTTTGCCTGCAATATGCACACCAATTCTGAGCTCTGAGTGATCCACTCTCTGTCGTTCCTGTGTGTCCTCCAGCAGTTTTCCTGGAGAGAATATTAATTAAGGGGTCTAAAATATATTTTTCTGAAGTGAGAAATTGTATTTCTACAAACATTTCTATTTCTAAACTGCTATAACTTGTCATAATATCCCAATAACTCTCCTACAAAAAGCTGCAATGATTTCCATTTTGATGCTTAATCCTTTTTTAGCTTCAGTTGCTCTCAACTGACTGCTGTCTTTGTTTCATGAGAAATTGCTTCTGATTAGCAGATTTCTTTGTTTACTTGGTTGCTCTGACCATATTGCAAAAGAACAGCTAATTTGCTATCCAACTGTTTTTCTCTTACATTAGCAATGGCTAGAATATTACAGAGAACTTGCTTTTCCTACATTTAATGCAAAGCAAAATAGGCCAAATGCTTCAGTAGAGGTTATTCTTATATAACTTTTACATTAAATCTCTATTCAAGTTAAAACTTAGCCATTTCTTGAAACAGAAAAAGAACAAGAACTTTCAACTTATATTAATTATGGATGCAACATCGAGCTGCTTAAAAATAACAGCTACAACATTTCAAAATGATTTGAAATTCTAAGTATTAATTTCCTATGTTCAGGCTGTATTACACTGCCTAGAGAACTAGATTTTATATCAGAAAACTTATCTTCTGGAAGATGCCATAACCCACAGGCAATAATCAAAATACAAACAAATATTATTATTATGAAATTATGTTTATTAGTATTAAAAGAATTCACTACAACTCCACTTATACAGGATCCATATCCTGTGAATCTCAGAGATTAAAAAAACATAGCGAGAAAGAAAATGGATTTTGATGGAAGCTTTATTATTCATCAATTGTAAACAAATAAAACTAGTAGAAGCACTTGTGGCTGATTGCTGTAGTTATTATAATTTTTAATTTCTTCGTTAGACTTCCCCAACGCAGAGATGACATTACTATTTCCATTCAATTTTCTCACTGTCACAGTCAAGTCACCCAAGCGCTTACTCTTTAATCTAGAGGAAGACCTCAGAGTTTCCTTGCTTGGCTCCTGTTATCTGCACTGCTGATTGGTGGACATTTGATCTTCTCAGTACTTTTTAAACCCATTTCATGCTAGCGTGACCTACTAGCTCCTCAGATCTGATGTGATGATCTAAAACCTGATACATTCTTTCTCATCAATTTCCTATACTATGTGGTAATAGTCCTTTATATGGGCATATTTAGTTGAGAAACCAATTAGACACTTGTAATGTGGTAATGTCTAGAAATCCAATCCAGATTAGAAGCAGCTTTTTCCTGAACCATGCTTATCTACAGCTGTCTCTTCCTGCGTGAACATCCCAATACTGTTTATTAGCTGCAAGCATTTTTGAGGAGGTGTTATCTAAGATGCAAATGTTGAGCAAGACATTCAACATGTTCAAAATATGGATAATGCTTCTGTTCTTAGCATCAGCTTTGCAGCTTTGTAGCATCCCACTGAATATAATCGACTCTTGGTTAATTGAGGACCGTCTGCACTCATCCAAACTGTGCCTCTTACAAGTGGAAGCACCTATGCTATCATGGCTGTTGTTAAAAAAAAACAGAGTCAGGACTTGGAGACTTATTCTTACATAGAGTTGAGTAGTAGGTACTCAAAATTGGTTTTATAAAAATCATCCAGTTCCAACAAGCTTGCGAAGACATTAACCAAATCTTCTGTCTCAGCTGTGAAGGAATTAAGCTTGCAATTTACTTCTTGCACATGCCTCAGCAACGAGGCTGTGGGAAGGCCAGGCTCTGTCTGCTTCTCTGGAGGGCAGAGGTGTTGTGGGAGAGAGCTGGAGGGACACTGTACATATAATAAGATAGTATAAGACGCACAGTTTTTGAATATACTTTCTGCTTGTCATTTGTCTATTAATGATAATGTAAAAATATGTCTCAACTTTTCAAATTGTTTTTGTGTATTGTGTTCTACATTTTAATGTTATTTTAATTGAAAAAATTAATTATATGCATTTGTAGCATAGAATATGATGACACGATGTATGTGTGCAGTCTGAAATGATTATATCAACATAATCAACATAACAAATTGTGTGTTCTGTTAGGCACTGAACTTTAAATTTAGTAGCTTAGTTATTTTGAAACATATACCATTGGCTGTAGTCACCTTGCATGGCACGTATTCAGCTGCTAGAAGTTACTAATATTTTCACTAGAAACTTTTATTTATTTTCCCCAGTATGTGTACAATTAGTTACTTTCTTTTAGGAAAATTTAAACATTTAAAACTTATTTCCATATATAGGAAAATAGCAAGCCAGTTTTATGCCTGTGTTCATTTAATTTTCAGTAATAAAATATACTATATTTTGTAAATGTAAATACTAGTACTAAAACCAGACTGATACATCTGAATGATATCTTTTGATTAAAAGACTATGGATATGCTAGACCCAGGCAAAAATAATAAAAGGGGGAGCATATAGCTCAGCAGCACAGTGCCTGCCTGTAAGTGCAAGTTCCTGAGTTTGGTATTAGTTCTTGGTACAAAAGAAAAAAAACATCAAAGACAGGTACTTTGTGGAAAATTGGTGGCATAGGCTCTTATTGAAATCTTTGTGTCACCTTGGGACAAAAGTTGCACCCTCCACACCCACCATTAAGACAGCCTGAGGCAGGCAAAAAAAAAAAAAAAAAAGTCTTTCTACAGGGCCTGCCAACTGGCTCAGTGGATTAAAGCACCTGGAAGCAGGCAAGCAAGCTCAGAACTAGAGATTTGGTGCCTGGGCATGCCTTGCCCGACCTGCTCCCAGGGCACACTGCGACAGCAAATGAGACGGGTGTGGTGGAGCATGAGTGTAATTCCAGCACTTGGAGGCTGTGAACAGGAGGATCACTATGAGTGAAATCTAGCTATGAGACTTTGAACACCCTGTAGATCTTTCCCTAAAGTACAGGAAAAAAAAAAGCTGCACCCACAAACATTTCCATTAAGTGGTTCAGGGATAATTGGAAAAATAGTTAAATTAAATATACCATTAAGTGCAGTGGCATGCACCTATAATCCAAGCACTGTGGGAAGTTGACCAATAACTTTAAAAGAGAATAGATGATACTAGTTCACCATAAAATTCCTAAGATAATTCCCAATTATTTAGAGAGAGAGAGGACAGAAAGAGTGAGAGGAGAGAGAAAAAAAGAAAGAAAGAAAGAAAGAGAAAGAAAGAAAGAAAGAAAGAAAGAAAGAAAGAAAGAAAGAAAGAAAGAAAGAAAGAAAGAAAGAAAGGGAGAAAGAAAGGGAGAAAGAAAGAAAAAGTATTTGTATGGTTTCTTTCAAATTTCCTTCTTTTTCTTTTCTTTATTCACCTTTTTTTGATATTTAAAACAATAGTTTATGATGTTGCAGTACAGGTTCTCCTATGTCCTGAGTCTTTGCTGACCTTGAAAAGCTAGGGCCAAAATGTTGGCTGGCCTTGTGGCTCTTCTATTTCTCCAACTTTGATCTGTGAATTTAGGTTGTTAATGATCCAGAAGGAAAGCTGATTAGTATCCTGCAGCATATGCCATTCACTTTGCCTTATCTGACTCAATTGATTTAACTTGTTGTACATTTCCTTTTGTATTTCTGCTTTTCGCTTGTTATACAAGGGAGACTATACGATATTTACACATGTGTGTCTGGTTTATTTCACTTATGAGTATATGTTCAAGTGGCATCCACTTCAGTATAAATGCTTCAAACTTATCATTCTTAACATCAGAATAATACTCCATTATATAGAAATACCACATCTTTTTTAACCATTCCTTATGTGAAGGACATCTTGGTTATTTCCACAATTTTGCTATCACACATTGTGCTGCTATAAACATAGGTACACATATATCACTATGATACAATGTTTTCAGTAACTTTGGGAAAATTCCAAGTAGGGGGATAGCCAGCTTGAATGGGATTTCTAGTCCTACTGTTTTGAGGAGTCTCCACACTGACCTCCACAATGGTTGTACCTGTCTACATTCCCACCAGCAGTGGAGAAGTGTTCCCTTTTCCTCACAACCTCTCCAACATTTGTTGGTTGATTTCCTTATGATAGCCATTCTTTCTGGAGTGAGATGGTATCTCAGTGTTGTTTTTATTTGCATTTCATGGATGGCTAGTGATGTGGAGCATTTTTTCATATGTTTATTCGCTTCTTTAATTTTGTCTTCTGAGAAGTGTGTATTCATCACAGATGCCCATTTATGAATTGTGTCTTTAAATTTGAGGGCCCTGTGAAACTCAGTTGAGCTCCAAATTTTCTGAACTAGGAGATTATGGAGCCACAGAGGAAAGAGATCAAAGTTCTATAGTGTGCCTGGAGAGAGTCACATAGAGAGAAAACTTTCTCTCAGGCTCTTATGAAGATCAAACTGGTCAAGCATTGGCCGTGACTCATCCACATGGATGACACAGACAAAGGATCTACAGAATAAGGTAAAGGACTACAAGATAAACCCTGAGGGGACTTCACTGACCTGATAAGAAACATAAAGTACATGTGTTGGTATATAAGTCTTGCTCTATGTAGGTCTTAACGATCCAGCAGAAAAGTATAAAAGTGACGTATTAATCACAGGGCCATAATATTAAGTTGAGCTGTAAATGGCTATGATCGACAACATCTTCGGATAACTCAGTATTTTGTGGAATGCTGGGCTGTGTTGGATTGTGTTGTCGAGTTCAAACACCTAAGTTACCTGAATGATAATGGAGTGCCGATCTCTGACAGGTGTAGCGCAAGAAAGGGGTATAGAATGGAAGAATCGTGATGTGTGTGTAGGGACAGATCAGTTGGGACTGATAACACTCTGCTTCTACATAATTCTATGAGGAGCAAGATTTGCACTAATGGTGGTTGGAAAGGATATTATGTCGGCTTCTTGTACTGTGGACAACCACTAGGAAAATAACAAGGTAGAAAGTATTCATTATTGAATCTTTGATGTAATTCAGGTATAAAAAATAAGATACGCAAACAGCTACAGTCTCTTAATTTACTGATAAGAGACATACGGTATAATAATGTCTGTAAGTACAATATCATGTATACACCTTTTATGATACCAAAACATTATGAAAACAGTTTGCAGTGTATTATGAAATCCATCTTGTCAAGTTATCTTAAAACTGTCTCATTGATATTTGTACTTCAATAAAACAAAAGTAAGATAAAAAATAAAATAAAATAAAAAATAAAGCAATAGTTTAACAATTTGAACACTATACATGTTAATTAACATTGTATGCTCATTACTTCAAATATATAATTGTACTAAAAAATGTGCGGCTAAGGATATGTCTGGTAAATTGGATACGTTGTACCACATAAATGCAAATATTTTCATTAATTTCGTATGTTATCACATTTTCAGTATCATTGGTGCAGTTTATTTCACTCATTACATCAATTAATTTTATTAGCTGTAATAAAACTATATTAGGACAATCATAAAACTATTGCTTTTTTATATTCCAGACTTGGCTTCAATTGGTAGAAAATTTCCAACAAAAATAAACATCTTTGCCCAAGTAAGAAAAGCTATAGATAGTAATGTAGAGAAAACCAACATGGGCCAGGGGAGATAGCTCAGTAGAATAATCACTTGCCTGGCAAGTACAGGATCTTAAGTTCAATCCGTACCTCAAAAACAAAAAAAAAAAAATCAACATGAACAAGCTCATTAAAATAGTTAGTAAAATCTGATAATTATGTGGGAATAATTCACAACAAAAGTAATGAAAAATGAGCATTTTACTTCATAAAATTATTTCAATGCTTTTGAGTATGGAGTCTCAGTATGAAATTTAAAATTATTGGGGCAGGCAAGATAGCTCAGTGCTTTAAAGCACCTGCTTAGGCAAGCTTAGGGAAATGCAGGGACCATGGTTCAATTCCTGAGACCACATGCCTCTCTAATGCACCCACAAGGCAGGCTGAGCCAGACACAAAAGCAATAAATAAATAAATAAATAAATTAGATAATAAATAATGCATAATAGACTATGTTCTTGTGGGAAATTATATATATATATATATATATATATATATATATATATATATATATATACATATATATATATATGATGGTTGCTTTATTAATGAGAAGAGAAATTTATCAAACTGTAAAACAAATTCCTTGATTTTGCTTTGCCCTATGTAGATTCATTCTTATGCTTAATGTTAATTATTAACAAGTCATTGATGAAACAGTACTTTATTCTAAAGCACAGTATTTTATTGCATACCTTTTTGCTCACATCTAAATTAGCATGTAAGTTGAACAGTAGTGAACAAATCTTCACTTTTCAAATTAAAAATACAATTGAAATAGAAGCCAATTTTATTTTCAGTATTTGAGCATTGTGCCCTGGTATGAATTTGCATGGGAACACTTGGGAAGTAGAGCTTCAGCACCAATCAGGGAGGGAAAGCCCCTAAGTCAGGCCATGTATTGTGTACAGACAATGTTCAGAAGATTATAAATTTAAAAGAAAAGTAAAAATTTTAAAACTATTTTATATTACTAATGGAACTGTTAGAACACTAAGATAAATAAATTGAAAATGTTATGTAATGAAACAAAATAATAAAATCAATGTTGACATATTTATTCATTTCAAATTCATAGTAAATACCAGATCAAGCTTTATTCATAGCTTGAGTTAATAATTATTTATGTTTACATAAAAAGATATTGGGGCCAGGGAGATGGCTCAGTGGAATAAGTGCTTCCCTGGCAAGCGCAAGGGCCTGAGTTCAATCCAAAAAGGGCCTGAGTTCCACCAAAAAAAAAAAAAAAAAAGATATTTACAGCTAGTCTTTCAGGCCCATAAGTTCCAGTAGCTTAACCAATTAGGATTTTTAAAAATGTGCATATAGATTTGTATGAAGTTTCAGGACCATGAAAGTATTTTACTCGGAGTAAAATAGAAGCCTTGACGTTATCTTTTAAGTAACTGTGACATTTCCTAGAAATGGGGGGCAGATAAGGCAGCAGGCCTGGGCTGAGGGGAACACCTGCAGAAGTCCAAGGCTGAAGCTGGGTTCATTGTTGTAAATTGTCATTTTCAGTCTTTTCCATTTGTCTCTTACAGAAACTAAAAATGATCAACTCTCGGGCCACCTATTGTACAAGTGTTGACACAACTCCAGCTGTAGCACTGGACACAGCAGCAGAACCGGACTCTTTCACATCGCATCTAGGTCAGAAGGTTGCAGCAAAGGTTTCTGTTAAAACCCTGCAAAAGAGAAATGTCTCTTATCATCATAACTTTGCTGCATATGATAGAGAAAGAATGTACTAGAGACAGGGAACGGTGGTTCATCCCTGTAGTTCCAATGCCAGGAGGCTGATTTGCTGTGATTGTTGGGATTTTGAGGCCAGCCTGGCTACAGAGCAACTTGATGGCAGCCTGAATTACAAAGTGAGACCCTGTCTCAAACCAAAAATGAAAAAAAAAAAAAAAAAAAAAAACCAAGAAAATAAAGAGGAGTAGGAATGCAGCTAAATAAAAGGAAATCAGATCTGAGCTAGTGAAGGAAAGAAGAACAATTCGAATAATGTCTTGTGAATCATAGCTGGGGGAAACATTTTACTAGTTCTATACTGGAATAGTGAGAGGTGAAGAGCTCAAATAGAAGTTGTCTCGGTTGCCTATCATCTGAAAAGGTTCCTCAAATAAAGCAGCTCACTGGCGAAAGAGTACAGAAAAACACAGTTCCAAACTGCCATGCTAACCAATAAAATCAGTGTCTAGCCAAGGACCAGTTTCCAATCTTTTTTACTTTTTAAATGTAATTTGGTATAGGGTCCCCCTCTGCAGCTGGGACTGGCGGTGACCCTTCTGTTTTCAGACTCCCCAGCCCTGATATTACAAGTGTGCACCACCATGCCAGGTATTAGAGGCCAGCCCGTGTGCTGGGAGGCAGGGCTGATATGACAGGTGGTGCCAGGGAGCAAACCCTGGGCCCTGCACTTACCTACCTAGGAACTTAGTCCACTGATGTCAACTCTCCAATCCTAGTAGCAATGTCTTTTTGCATGATTCAATTCACAACTATGTGAAACTTTACTAATACCAATGGACGTTAGCAGGAAATAAAAATTAAACTATGGGGAAAAGAATTTATGATTCTCATACACATCATTTGGGAGACAATGTTTTATATACAACACATATTGTATAACCTTCTATCTGGTGGAATATGGTTCTGAATTATTTGTAAAGTTTTAGAAATATTTCTCTGAAGGCATTTAGCTTCTCATAGAAATAGTTTCAGTGAGGTGCTATCTTGAGGCAAGAGAGAGATTAAATGTTCCTTTGAAATTCTTTTCAGATTAATGATTCAATGGTATTTGCTTTTATGTTCAGTATAAAAGTCAGTATTTATACTTCAAAACCAGTGGCCTCTATGATTTTTTTAAAGTCTGTAACAGTTTATGTTTCTACTGAAAAACTTAAATCTCTTTTAAGCACTGCATAATAAGAAATATTAGTTATGAAAGAGTTGAAATTTCTTTTTCCCCTTTAATGTAGTATTGTTTCAGGTAGCAGAGCATACTGGCCAGTAGTCAATCTAAACATAAATTATGCAAAAGATGGTAGCTCTAAAAATCTTGGCGTTTCAGAGCCTATCTGTGTCATAGAGTAGTAAGGTACCTATACTCACTGTCATGGTTTGTGACTATTTTCACCCTAATACAGAGGCTGTGCTGCTGTCTGAACATACCTAGGATCATAGTCCAGTGCTCTATTATTAACTTTAAGACTGGGTCAAATTATAAGCTGTGAAACTTCATTTCTTCCTATGTAAATTTACATAAGGATTATTCACTAAATAAAATATATGCAAAATACTCAAGTTTTCAAAACCTTTGGTTTCACATTCCTTTTACTCCAAATTTACTGAAATAAGTTGTCACAGTATTCACTTTTGATTAAAGTCTCATATTAAATTTTATTGAATTAACCTAGCCAATATCTTCTGAAATAATTCAAAATCACACTATAAATTTAGCATTCTGGTGTAGCTCATTGTTAAAGCACTTTCTAAAATATGCTGTAAGTTCAATTCCCAGAGCTTAAACAAATAAGTGAATAAAAGACAGAGAAATAAAATGTTAAGTAATATTAATAATGTTTACTCTTAACAACATAACCAATACTTTAGTATGTAACCAATACACTTTTAGGTGTGTAAAAATTGAATCACACTAAATTTAAGTAACTTGACCTGGGTTATATATCTTGGCCAAAACTGGATTAAAGGCACAGGTCTGATTAAGTATAAACTTTATTCTCAACAGTATTGCTATAGTCCAGATTTGACATTTTTTGGTCAGATGAGATAAACCGTCTCTTGTCTGCTTCAAAAATTCCTGTCTGTACCATAAGAGATTGAACAAAATTGATGTTTAAAGCACCTCCTGGTTCAAAAACCAGTAACCAGGAAGGTGGCTATTCCTTAAATTCTTATCTATTTCTCTCTGTCTCTCTCTTTGTCTCTCTCTCACTGTCTGTCTCTCTCTCTCTGTCTGTCTCTCTCTGTCTGTCTCTCAGTCTGTCTCTCTCTGTCTCTTTCTCTCTCTGTCTCTGTCTCTCTGTCTCTGTCTCTCTGTCTCTGTCTCTCTGTCTGTCTCAAAAGAAATCTGTACATAGCTAACTTGAAGGTTCCTGTCTCCTTTTCAAGGTTCATCATACTTTGTGCTATTTACAGCCAAAGCTGACTGAGGTCTGTCGCTGCATCCGCTCTCTATTTCCTAAGCTTTTCACCAGTTGCTTCTTTACCTTACAACACTCTTGTCTACCTTTTCCTTTTCCTTCCTTCTGCATAGGACAGCCACGTAAGCGTGTGCTGTGCCACTCATCTCTCTCTATGCAGTGCTTCTTATCTTAATCACCTCAGTAAAGCGTGATATGAAACAGAAGAATGTACCCTTTAACCTCTTCTTCAATTCCCAAAATATGATCTCCTTAGTTCAGCCAAATATATTGATGGTTAGAACCATTAAAGGCATTAAAGGGGACAATGCTGTGAATTGTAGGTAAGTTTAGCAATCACAGAAAAACCTTTTACAGACTCTGCTTACGAGAATTTTTTAGGTTTTAATAGTTATGAGTACATACCCTCCCCACAAAAGCTTTTCATCCAATCTTGTGTTATGAAAGCAAAACTATCAAAATCTTATGCCACAAGAAATAACACTGATCATCAAATATACTTGAGTCAAATAAAATAGATTATATTTATAAAACTGCATTGATATTTTAACTTTTAATTCCTTTGATATTACATGATTATTTTGCATGAAAGGAATGCTGAAAAATGGTTATAATAGTTTGGTTATTGGCTTCATCTAACCTCTTACATTAGACTCCACAGTATTCCAAAGATACATGTAGGCCATGACCTGCAATTATTAATAAAACTGCATATCAATTAAAAACTTTTTTGGAACAAATCAATACATATACCCAAAATGTATTCATGAAATTCCTAGTATTCAGATGTTCCTCTTCTTCAAGAACAAAAGTAATAGTTTATGTTTTAAAAATCAAATCAATTACAAACATTATTTATGCTTAAGTAAACATAATTTCTGACATATTCCTGCTAATTAATACTTCTTTTATGAATATGGAAGGAATGTAGCTTTAATCACCTCCATTAAATGGAATAAACTTCTTAAGGTCATTTAAGCAATATCTAAAATTCTTTAAAGAATGCTCTCCTGCCTGAACCATAACACACGATAAGAAACATTGGCAAAGACTGAATTTGCTTGATTTCTTCTATATCTTTTTCTACTCTAATTTTTTTTATAGTTCCTTCGCATGTTTGGTCTCTAGAATGAAAAAAAGTCATGTGTAATTGCAATCTTACTTTACAGATTCTATTTTAAGATAAGAAGAGCTAGTAGAAATTATTTCCCTTTAGCTTTCATTTAATTTATTTATAAGAAAGCAGAGAAGATACATCCATGTATGATGCAACAGAATGGAAAATTAAGCCTTAAAATCAAAAATATTGAAAAATTAAGGGCTGTGCACTAAGACTAAAGAATCAGGTTAAATAAAATAATCAAAATCTGACCATTGCTAATGAAGGAGACTAACTTAATATTCAGAATTATTTATATACTATGAATAATTTGCAAAAACATAATTCTGAAAGATTAAAACCAAATATGTTTCTATTATATTAAATATCACTCTAAGATCACTAGGTAATGCACACTTGAGACAAAGTGAAATAAATGCCGTTCATTTAGCCTGCTATAATGAGAGACAGCGTAGTCCCTTGGGGGTTCCTAGAAATTCCTGAACTACAAGAATGAGAGAAGGATTTTATATGGATAGGCTTGTGGTGAGTAAGTCAAAAAATGGGGAAGTGAAGACAAGCTCTGGATTTAACACTGACAAGTAGCTTGTACCTTTAGCAACTGGATAGTTCAGAAACACTTTTTCAGGAGTCAAGAAAATGAAGTCGGTCTAACAACTTATCAGGCATAAAACAAATAGTTACAATTTCAAAAGAAGGGATAAGTTTTCATTTTTCACTTTTAATGTGGTCTTTGAAGATGTGCTTATATTCCTCATTATTAATTTTTTTTGGTGGAACTGGAGATTGAACTCAGGCCCTTGTGCTTGCCAGGGAAGCACTTATTCCACTGAGCCATCTCCCTAACCCTTGTTTTTTTTAAATAATGTTATTGAAAAACAAATAACAATGAGATAGTTTCAAAACTGATTAGTAGGACACTTTCAATAATCAATACATTGCATATTATTGTCTTAGTGGTTATTCATTGTACAAGATGCAGACATGTTATCCTGTCCATAGACACTATTCAAACAAATCTTCAATTCATTGAATTAAGAGAGTATAGCTGTATATATATCCTAACTGTTTTGAATATATGGATGCAGATTGTTGTTCATTTATATCCTCTTTTTTGTTTAGTTTTTTCAGAGAAGGGTATTCCATTGTTATTTAAATACTGTAGTGTGTGATTTCAGCAAAATATTTCAATATAGTCCATTATTCCATAATAGTAGTGGGTCTTCCGTAAGACTGGCAATGTCAGAAGTTGTTGATTGAGCCATTTACAACTCAGCATATTAATATGGGTTTACTTTTTATACTTTCCTGCTGGATTATTAATATTGCTTCATGTTCTCCTAAGAATCATAATTTTCTGATTATCAAAGAACTGCTTTTAAACACTATGCTTTTCTCTGAATATTTAATGATGAACCATTTGTTCTTTTTCAAATTATTTATTATAAAGTAGCTGTAGGTTTTGATTCTGTGAGAACTAATTCTTGTCTTCAAAGTGTGTAAATTCTAGGGCTGGCCAAACAGCTCAGTGGATTAAAGCACTTGCAGGCAGGTGCAGGGGCTGGGGTTTCAATCCCCAGGCCTGCTCTGCCGGCCCTCCCCTGGGATGTACTGAGACAGCAATTGAGATTGGGCATGGTGGCACATACCTGCAATCCCAGCTCTTGGGAGGCTGTAAACAGGTGGATCAATATGAGTCCTATCTAGTAGTGAGACCCTGAACACCCTGTATGCCCTTTCCTAAAATGCAGAATAAACAAGCATAAAAGTGTGTAAAATCAATTTGATAAGAAATTTTGAGGGCAACAATCAAAGTGTATTGGCACTGAGAGCACTAAATGGAAGCATTATTGTTGCACAGTGATGTGGGCCTATTTAAAGGTTTGGGAAGGTTGAGACACCTCCCTAAACACTCTTAGCTACTAACAGACAGATTATTCTTAGAGCTAAATATCCAGGTAAATGGTTATGAAAAGTACACATAAGATTAAATTTTTCAAAGTTTACAAATATTATTTGCAAGGAAAATGTAGTTACATACCAGATTCAGCCAAACTTACAACTAGAAAACATGGTAGATTCTTCACAAAAAGAATGAATGGGACAAGGAAGCCTGTTGCACTGCGTCCTACTTTAGGAACACCATTCCGGCCAGATGCAATAGCTTTTGCTTTCATAACTTGAGTTATCCATATGATAATTCTTACCAATCAAATTTTGGTACTCTCATTCAACCATTAAGAAAACTTTTAATATACTTTCTGCTAATGAACTAACTCAAATGTCTACTTTATTACAACATTTTACACAATAGGTTGCAATTGTACTGTTCCTTACTTCATTGATTTCTGATTGAAGTGTAGCATGATCAGAAGCATTGGCTCTTTATTTAATTACTCTACGTGTTGCATCACGATCACTAGATTTCACATTAAAACCACAAGAATGTTTTTTATGAAAATCACTACAAAAGAGAAATAATGGATACATAATGACAAGAGTTTGACTTTGAATCATAATGACTCTTCAAGACCACTGATTCCAGACATAGATTGGAATATGCCAGTGGTCATCAAATGATAGGTTGATGAGTTATAAACTCTACAATAAGCAAAACAGAGATTTAAAAAAACCATAAACAAAAGCCCAAACTACAGCATAGCTATATTTTCACTTAGCTTTGACTTATTTTTCTAAATTTTCAAATATTAACTCTATAGTTTCTTCTTTCTATCTTTCTTTCTTTATGAGACAAGATCTTGCTCTTATATTTCAAGCTGGCTTAAATTCACTAGGTAGTCCTGTCTGGCCTCAAACTCACAGAGATCTTCCTGTCTTGGCCTCCCAAGTGCTGGCATTACATACCTCTGGCACCATTCCTGGTCTTTGATTCCTGGCTGAGATTGACATGTTACACCCTAAACTGAGTGGGGAACTGCCTTTGTGTAGCTAGGCACCAAGCAATTAGCTGAATATGTGGACGAACAAAGAGGAAGAGGAAAGGTTATTTTCCATCTTTTTAATTCTTCCTCTCTCTTTTTTTCTCTCCCATGCTACATGTCTATCCATGGCATCTAGTGTTCTGCCTTCCAGAATGATGTGACAGACCAAAATTGTCCTCCTCAAATGCAAGTATTTTGACTTGAGACTGGCTGACATTTACACGTTAAGCAATAAATCTGCTTCTTAGATACTTTGTAGCTTCTGTTTTAGCAGCATAAAATTAAGACATCTTCTGAAGGTCCCAGTACAGACTTTGCTTCCTATTTTCCGCTACATTTCTTTTCCCTCTTTTGACGATTTTTTCAAAAAGGTACGAGAAGAAAAGTTATACTGCAGACATTACATCGGTATGGGAATAACGCGCTACAAAATTATTTTAGCCTCAAATAATTCATAGTGTTATGAGTGTAGGAAATCCAGTAGGGTGAATCTAACACAAATACAGAAGATAATCCATACAGTGATTTTTCTCTTTCTATGATTATCTTATTCTAAAATATGAGGATTTATACATCATATGAATTAAGCTGTGCTTGGTAACATTTACAGTGAAGTTCGGTACAATTTTATTAAAAGTATGAAATTTGCCAGTTTAAAATAATTTTTGGAAAATAGTGCTCTAATATGTTGTAATGAAATAGAGATCTCTCAAATTTATAGGATATGTGGAAGTACTGCTTATTGGAACTGAATTTATACATTGTTAATAAATCAGCTTCTCTGTCTCTCTCTCTTTCTTTCTTTTTCTCTCTTTCTCTGAACTTGGTTAGATATAGCCTCAAAATCATCAACACAGAACCCTGAGAAGCTGGTACTCTTCAACCACTATTAGAAATTAAATGAAGATTATTTGTCATTGTTTATAGAGCTATTTGAAGTAATAATATAAATATATAAAAATATTTTAAGGGCTGGCAAAATAGCTCAGCGGATTAAAGCACCTGCTTAGGCAGATGCAGGGATAGAGATTTAGAACCCCTGGCCTGCTGTGCAGCCCGACCCCCAGGGCACACTGAGGTGCAATGGTAGGGTGCGACTGTAACCCAAGCCCTTGGGAGGAGGAGCATCACTTCGAGTCTGATCTACGTAGTGAGACCTCATACACCCTGTGTACCCTGTCCTAAATACAAAATTAAAAAAAAAATTAAAAATAAAAATAAATAAATAAATGTTTTGAAAGTAACATTTGGCGCAACTGACCTTGGATCAACTTGCACAGCTTAATGTTTCATTCCTGATGTGTAGGGAGCTTCATAAAACATATGCCCTGCTGCTTCCTTTGCAAAATCCAAACTTAATCTCTTCCACAATGAGCAGCAAGTTCTTGGCAGTCTAAAACTTATCCCACATAACCTTTTAGATAAAAACCTTTAAATAATATTTTATGTGTTTTTACTACCCCTTTGTGTGTGACACAGTTTCACTATGTGTTTGTATGTCGGGCTTTGACATGTTGCAGCTTTGTCCCATTCAGCTTCCAGTCTGGGCTGCTTTTTAGCACAGCTATGCTTCACCATCCTTTCATTTGCCCAGAGAATACTAAGTGGTAACCTGCTGCGCTGCTGCTGACAAAGAAAATGAGGTGCTGGGATTCCTGTGTAGTGCCCCAATTACAAGAAAGAAAGGCACTTACCAAGCAGTGTTGCCCTCATGTGTTGGAAAATAGCTGTCCCCAAAAAGGCAGTCACTACCTACATATATTTATCATCATTTAAGGCTTTAAAAAGCAGAAATAAGTAGTGGGGACTTTGTTTCAGTACATAAAGTCATTACACCATGAGCTTGAAACCTGAGGTTTGTAAAATATTTGGTGGATTGATGAATTCAATGTATATTTTGCAGCTCATATTGCATATGTTAAGCCATCTTTCTACAAAAAAGGAATGGATTAGTCAACTTGACTTAAGGAAAAGATTTCAAACTATGTATTTAGCTGCATGTCACCAGTGAAACATTTGTAATCATAAATACATGATGAATATGTATATAAATATGCATATATAAACATTGTGGTACTTACATATTGAAAGTCACACTGTTTAAAAAATTTCTTGTCTTTTGGGCTCAATACTGATGTTCATGTTTCTGCTTTTGTAGAAGTGACTTATCAGTTCAAAGTTGATCTTCTCTTTTTAGGCAGTTATTTTTTGGTTTCTGTTTCTGTCTGTACTTTTTCCTTGTTTGGCAAAAATTGAATAGTTGATGGTTGTCCAATATGTTCAAGAAACTATCTAGAAAACCCTGCATACTTTAGTTTTATTCTTCAGTTAACCCTAGTATTTCTAGTTTATACCCTTAACATACAGATAAGAATATTTGGTAAGTGATGCACAATTCGGTAAAACAACCAAGTTTGAACTCTAGAGCTATAGGTCAGAATCATAGCTGTCTGCAAGCAACTAACCTTTCCCTGCATAGAACCTGAAGAAATGGTGGCACTGGGCATATTCTTATGAACATTTAACCAGCCAACAGTAAAATATAAGGCAAAAATCTTATCCCTTTCTTTGATAAATTATCTTCAGCTATAGTCCATGATAGTTATGGCTTGTTTGGAAGTCCCGCCCCTAGTCTTATGCAGTCATAAGTGGGGCTTTTTTGGAGGTTACTATTTCTAGAGCATGTGACACTGAAATTGATTTATGTGCAATGGTAGGCACATGACCATGTGGATTAGGGGTGTGAGTGCTACCCATCCTAAATACTATGATTAAAATATAGAGGCCAGAGAGAGCTATAGTGGTCCTTTGAATGATTTTGTTCTTGTCTGCCTATAACGGACTCTTTCTCTCTGATGTCTTGGCCATGTGGCACTCTGCCTTGGAGCCAGTCAACTGTGGACTAAAGAACCTCTACAAATTATAAGGTAAATAAATTTTTTCCTCCTTAACTTTGGGTGTTTGTTGATTTGCCTCAGCAATTAGTGAAAAGTAACTAAGACAGAATTTGGTATTAGAGAAGTGGAGTCATTGCTATTACTGTAACTGACCATGGCTGTAGCAGCATTTGGAGATGGCTTGTGAAATGCAAAAGTGTGGCTTAGAAATGTTTGAAGATGCCTGCTCAACATGCAAAGCTGAAGCAACTGAAGTTGGGCTTAACAGGACATTCTGAAGAGCTCAGAAAACAAGAGCGCTTTTACAAATTTTGCTGGAAAAGATCAGACTTAGGAGGTTTCTACAGAGCAGAAGGATTTCATTATAAGAAAGCAAATGATGGGTATTATGGGAAGAATGTTTGTCTGCTTCTTTCTTGTGGCCAAAGAATTTGCTTGAGACTGAGGTGGCACACTGGTTGATCTGGAAGAAAAAAAATCAAGGAAGAGTAATATTGGGGTGGTGGTATGACTACCATTAGTGGGTGTTTAGCCAGATTTATGTTAAGGTTACAGCACTAAGAATTGCCATCAAGTTTTTGAAAATAGTAATTAATAGTAGAATCCTCTACCTGACTAACTCCCTATGTTGTTGTCTTTGAAATAGGCAACTACAGTGAGGTCAGCAATGTGTAATACTAAAACCATGCTTGAAATACCTGTCATCTTAGTTACCTAAATGTGTACCATTTCTAATATCATATCAATTATTACTATATACTCTTTAAAGTAACTTTTTTTAAAAAGGTAATAAAATGACAGTCAAGAGCAAAAATTTAAGATTTCTTGAAAGCATGTGGGAATATTCAATCATATGTCCCATGTTGCATAACTCTTTCTGTTAATCTGAGCAACAGATTAGCTGATAAAAATAGATAATATATCAATCACTGTTAATCAGCTATTCTTGTTTTGAAAATCTGTAACTTATGTACTGTTGCAAGTTACCCAGTTTCTGTCTTTGCTTTTGTTTTTCTTGCTCTTGTTTTTATGCTTCAAAACAAAAGAAAATTATAAAAAAAGGAAAAAAAAATCAAGAGCAAAGAGTATAACAGAATGACTTAAAACATTTTGAATTTGGCCAAAAAGGAAGTTACAGTAAATCTGTTGAGCACAGACAGAACAGAGAAAATCATGATTGCTGAGAAGGAATAATAGAATTTTTAAAAACGGCTTGATGACATCACAAGCAGCAGCAGGACTTTATCCTTTGCAGCCTCTTAATTGCAAAAGCACAAGGCTTTGGGTCTGGCAAGATATCTCAGCAGACTAGGAGCCTGCTTTGGCAAGTGCAGGGATCAGGGCTTGATCTCCAGTCCTACCTGCCACACCCTCCTTGCCCCAGGGGCGTGCTGAGCCTATGAACAAGTTTGGGCATTGTGGCACACTCCTGTAATCCCAGCGCTGAGAAGACTGAAAGCAGGAGGATCATTATGAGTCTGAACTGCATAGTGAAACCCTGTACCAAATACATAAGTGGAAAAAAAATGCAAGTATAGATTTTGCTTTGAGAAGACAGACCTAGAGCACCAGCATCCAAAATTTCAGTGGCCAAGGGAAGTTGTTCCTTGGGATTTGATTCACAGCCACTGGGCCTACAGCTGGCAGAAAGGGAGACTGCTTACTTCTCCAGTTGGTGTCAGACTTAGGCATCATTCATGTGATGCTGATTTTAGAAGCATTAAGAATGACAGAGTTGTGGGCTCATCAAGGCCTCCAAATAGATTTCAGAACAGGCCTGGGAGGCCAGGCCTTGTGCCACACTGAGGGCAGTGTGTGACTTCTGTAAGATTGAAGCCAAAGTCAAAAACCTAAGAAATCTGGAGAAGACAAGAATGTCAATCAGAGCTGGGGAGATAGCTGGGTGGTCTAAGTGCCTGCCTGGCAAGCGCAAGTCCTCTGGTTCAAGCTCAAGTACCACATGCCATGCTGGAGCTGGAATCCTGGGCATTCTGTACAGCCAATGAAACTGGGCGTAGTAGTACATGGCTGCAATCCCAATGCTGGGGAAGCTGAGACAGGTGGATCACTATGAATCTGAGCTGCATAGTGAGACCCTGTGCCAAATTGAAAAAATAAAAAATAAAAAAAAAAGAATGCCAGTCAGCCAAGAAAGGATGTAAGAAGTGAGCAAAAAAATCTAAAAGTGAATGAACCATGGAGCTACAGCCAACAGATGCATCGTAAGGGTGGTGCCACCCAAATCTTTTGGATTTGATGATTTGGCACAGATTTGCCAGGGATTTTGGAGTTCACAGTGGCATATAATGTTTGTCCTGCTGGATTGTGCTGTGAGTTCCTATTCCTTGCTATCCACTAATGTGTAACTTTCGGAATAGAAATATCTATGTTGTGCATTGAATGTTGGAAGTATTTAACTTTCTTTTCATTTGTACAGGGGCTCACAGCCTCTGAGTTTGTCTTCAATTTCAGAGGAGATATTGAACTTGGCTTTTTTTGGCACTGCTGAAACTATTAAGGCTTTGTCAACTCTTAGAGATGGACTTACATGCGTTTTGCCTAACAGCACGTGCATGAATCTGGGGGACTCAGAGAATTGTCTGACTTGTGTCTAGGCATTTCTCGCCTCAGTCCTATACAGTCATCATTGAGGCTCTCAGAGGGCGCTGGGTTTGGAGTGTATGATACTGATATTGACTGATGTGGCAAGGCATGTCTTGAGGATACTCGCATTAAGGGTATTAGATCCATCTAACCTAATTAACCTGTACGAGATATAAAGAACTGAAAGGTCTATAGTCCTCCTTTCCTTGATTTTCTGTCTTTTGCATGGAATGAACTGTTTCTGTTCTGTGATGCCCGGCTGCCATGGAGCCAGCTAGCTGTGCACTAAAGACACCATGACCTATAAGCCAAAAAAAACTTTTGCCCTTCAACTTTGGGTGCTGGACATTTTATCTAATAAAAGAAAGAAAAGTATCTAAGACAATAATTAATTATTTGTGTTTTTATCATATTGTAGCAAATTCTTCAAATAACTGTCATCCTTTAATTAGCCATCCCTAATCCTCTTAACTGAATTAAGACATCACACTTACAACTGTGAATCCCATTTTTATCTAAAACCTTTACTCTTATTGTCTGTACTATTTTACCAGCAATTTGTTGCTATCATCTGCCTTAAAAAATTGTTATTGAAATATAGGATAATAGTTTCCTTGATATACAACTAAGAAGTAAAGATGTATGTTTTCCTTATGTCTAAAGTAAAATTGTCCTTCTGATTTCTTACCTGATACTTTTATATATGGAATATTTTGCACACAGCTTCAAATTGATATTTTCTTAGTAAAGACTATCTTCAAGCACTTTTTTGACTCCTACAGAATTTAGTCCTACATTAGTACCATAAAAAGTAGTACCATAAAAAGTGTTTAAAAATAGTTGATTGATTGAACTGAATGCAGTACTCAGCTGTGTTAGAGCCAGACTCAGGCTGGAGATGTTAGACTTCCTACTTGTTATGCCACCATGACTGACATTAAACTTTGCAAGCATGAACTAGAGTGGTTCAAAATAATTCCCAATATATCCCAAGTTTGATGACGGTTGGTACTACTGCACTTTCTGGAAATTGGTAGAAAACATTAGTTCTTCCCTATGGAAGTTTTGCCCATTTCAACCACAGTGAAACGTAGGTGTTCCTTGGCAAGCAGACAATAATTCGTTAGAGGAAAACAAGTCTATTAATGAGCAAGGTGCTTTGCTTCCAAAAAACATACACCCTAAAATTAGAGTGAGCAGCAAAACTGTGAAATACATTTACTTAAATTTCAGGCTGAGCTCAGTTGCTTTAAATAATTTATAATTGCTACACCTTTTCCAGTATAAGGTGAAAGTCATTTTGTTTTAATTTAGGAAAAAAGCCAGAAAATGTTTAATATGGGACAAAAGCACCCTTAGAAAGAGTATTATGGGACAATAAATACCTGTGATAGGCACAGGACACTAAAATTTGATGAACTGTCCCTTTTGCTTAACCAATTCAAACTCATAAAGAGAGATTAAAATGCAGACAGTCAGCTGTGATTATTGCCAAAATCGGAGCACTGACGCACTTCACTGTGACTCAAAGCTGCGTGTTCTCATATGGATCCTGAAGTGAAGACAAAAGCAGTTGAAGAAACTCATGCTAAGGTCTGAAAGGTGAATGCACATGACAGAAAGGCTATTTGGGCTAGTTTTAGAACTACAGTCAAACCCATAGGGTGGAAGTGTATGTTATACAAAATACAAACGTGATGAGATACATTTTGTAAGACTCCAGGTGTTCAGACACCTAGTTTGAATGTATTAAACATTGTCTTAGTTACTTTTGTCTCACTGCTGAGACAAAAGATGCCATGTCCAAATTTAAAGGTAGGAATCATTTATTTAGCTCACAGTTTATAAAGATTTCGGGTTAATAATGGGCTGGCTCCAAGGCAGGCTTGCACACAGCAGAGGGAAAATTCATGGTGACGGAAGATACCAAAAGCAATAAGAGCAGAAGAGAGAGCAAGCCTCTTTCTTCTCTTATACTATATGCAATCTACCTTCCCTAGATCTTGTGTAGAATTTACACATCTTAATCCCAGCGTTGCACAGTGACTCATTCACAAACTGCAGATTCATCCACTTCCATAAAGCCCACCCTTCCTATAAATACTGCATGAACCTCTGAGGGAACATCCAGACACAAAACATAACAAATATTTAAAATATTATTACATAAAATGCAATATTCTATTTAACAAAGGCCCTATGATAAGAAGACAGAACAGGGATGGATGTAGACCAGAGGTGGAAGCAATACAGTCACAAAAGCACACAAAGACATTTCTACCAGTGAGACATAATTGGACAGAGAATGAACACTGCACTAGATGTTTGGAGACGAATAACCTACAAAAAATTTTAATGTTCCCTCTCTCTGTGTAGTCAGGATCTTCAGTGTTTGTACTGCACATCAAAAGGTAAAATGACTAATGAAATAAGTTAAATTGTAGTATCGTAGTATAATATCATCTTGAACAGTCCAATAAATTTCTAAGGAAGTTAAATTACCAATGAAGATGACATTATTTAGCTAATTTTCATCTAAATGATCATAACAATTCTTCCATTTCTCTTCAGATTATGGAAACAATGTAAATGTCTCCCGCATTCAGTACAGCCAGGACAAAATGTTTTCTTGCATTTCTCACTGGAGTCCATTTATTAATGGAGGGGAGTCTAATCAAGGATCAAGTTAATTTAGTTTTCAATACACAGGATTGAATGAAAAATAATTAGGCCAATCTGCCTTCTGAGTAATTTTTCCACTATTTGTTTTGGGAGTGGTGTGATTACAATCTGTCAGCTGCCAGACAATGCTAGTGACATTAGAATAACCAAATTCCCCACTGTCTCTTTCTCTTCCTCCAATAAGCATACTGTGCCATATGGCGTCAATGTAGAAGTCCCCCTTGGGCTTCTCGGGGTTGCTCAACTATAGTGTACACAGATCTATGTACACTGGCTTGAGAAGATTCACAGCGAATCTTGCTCTCCGCTGTCTCCCACTGCTTATCAGTATATCATAAATTTGCTTAATGTAACTTATTCATGAATGTGTTCTATTTTCCTAGATTCAGGTGAGATGATTAATAGAGATGGAAACTTCTTCATGTGAACTAATTTCTGCTCTCATGTATTAATGCCCCAGTATCTCTTATAAAATAATTAAGACTAAATCTTTTAGTATATATATATATATATATATTTAATGTTACATTGTTGGTAATTCAAGGGAATTTGAAAATAATTCTTATTCTACCAGTTTTCTAAATCCCTCTTCCATGCCTCTGACCCTAGAATGATGTCAAAATTTACAACATGAACTATTTAGAAAGTGTTTCAATACCCTTAGCTTTGCTAGCTCTTATTTATATGTCTTTTTTTCTTACACAATTTTTTCATATAGATAAATTTATATCCGTTGCACTATTCCTCATATAAGATTGTTTCATATCAGTTCTATTGGAAAATGGTCTGGTCCTTAAAAATAAATCCAGATACTCTGGGATTTTTTTTTTATGGAACTGAAAATTGAACTCAGGCCCTTGCACTTGCCAGGGAAGTGCTTATTCCACTGAGCCATCTCCCCAGCTCTTCTATTTTTTCTAACCAGGTGATGTAAAGTAAAACTTAAGTTCTTAGCTCAAAGAGAACAATCATGGTTTATAACAAAGCTGCCTATTATGAGTGTTCTGGGGGAGAATCAGTTTCTTAGCCATTCTCTGCTTTCAGCTGTGTTTTTCATTGCTTAGGTTTCCATCCTCACACCTTGTACAACTTCTATTTTTGATTATCAATCTGACAAAATTAAGACATGTCCTAGACAAAGCACAATTTTGAATATGTAGTGAGTGGCGTGTTCTGAAAGATGACTGACTAAGGGGGAAACACTGTTCCTCATTTTAATTGTACCATCTAATAAGCTTGAACCTATCCAGAATGGGAGAGGAAGAGAGAAAGCAAACCTGCCATTGAGAAGCTCCATTCTGCTTGAGTGGAAGTGTCTTTGGCCCACAATACTACCTTCAGTTTCTTCAGTCTTTAAGAGTGAACTCACACCAGCGATGCTCTGGGGAGCTTCTGGGCTCCATTTGTCTCAGACTTCCAGTGAATCCATGATCCTTTTTGCTCTGTGGCATGCAGCTCCCTGGGCTGAGGGCCTACTTGGTCCTCGGGCTTTCCCACATGCCACCATGCACTTGCACTGTGGACTCTCCCACCTCTGATCCTGTGTTTTATCTAATAAATCTCCTTGCACTAAAAGTTAAGTTAAAATAAATAAATAAATAAATAAATAAATAAAAGTTTAAAAAGTTAAAAAAAATAAAATAAAAAAATAAAAGTTAAGTTTTTTTTTTTTTTTTTCCTAGAGAACCCTAGAAAAATACATTCTCTATGCCTATCTAGTTTTTGTCATACAAGAAGCTTTGTGAGTCCTGGAAGTAATAGTAGGCAATGTAAGGTAATATCCCCTTTGCAAGATGCATAATATAATAATACTTCAAAGTATATTTTAATATGTAAAGTAATAGGAACAGATTCCAGGTTGCAATTTGCTGGCCCAATAGCTCAATTGATTAAAGCATCTGAAAGCAGGTGCAGAGGATGGGGCTTCGATCCCTGGGCCTGCCATGCTGGCCCCACCTCAGAAGTGTGATGAGACTGTGATTGAGACTGGGCCTGGTGGCACACACCTGTAATCCAGCTCTTGAGAGGCTGTAAACAGGTAGATCACTATGAGTCTCATCTAATAGTGAGACTCTGAACACCCTGTAGACCCTTCCCTAAAAAAAAAAAAAAGGATGCAATTTTACATCTTTGCACAGGGGACATTTTGCCTCTTGCATTTAAGTATTGGGAAAAGTATGCTTGTTTATTTATTTCTATGATTTGAAATGAAGGTCATAGAAGATAATTTATGGGAAAGCTTTTTTGCAAAGAATAAAATATTATTTGCTATACAAAATAACTACTGTTTCCCTTTTGAGTATTTCTTTTTAGCTTATAAAATATATTTATATTTAAATCAATATATGTATTAAAATTTCATTATTGTGATTCATATACAGTGCTTTATGGTACGGTGAGCCTGATCGTAGTCTGGACATTTTTATCTTCAGAAAACTATATCGAGAACATACTGATAAAGGAAACTGTAAGTCACAGAAGATGCAATGTGGTATCATAGACTGTTTAACACAGAAGATGAAGTAGAGATAGAAATCAGGAGAAGAGGAAAGGAACAGACTGTCATGTTTTGCTGGAGATTCTAGCAAAATAATACTCTTACAGTATCATTTTCTTTATTTTTATAGCTACATTGGCACCCATGTACTGAAAATACACAGACATTTTTCGAGTAACATAAATTCTGGTTTCAGAGGAAACGATGCTTGTCTGTTTGATATACACGTAGGCACATCCACCAGCCCGATAGGGAATCAGGCCCATCTGTTTAGATGGCATCGTGCCTGCCCCCAGTTGTCTAAGTTCAAAGGAACACATATAAAAGCAAGGTGAATTTTCCATCAATTGCTTTCACTTTTGAAATTGATATCATATTGTGAAACATCAGTTGTAGGAATGAAAATAATCATAAAATTAATTATGTTTCAATCTTCATAAATCTGTCAACAAATTATGTAACCGTGCTGTAACAGACACTGAGGGTTATGGAAATGACACAGAGTTTTTCTTAGAAGTTTTTCCATATGCTAATCACTTAATCTTTCTTTAATTTTATTTTTGTAGCAATATGTACTACAAAGAAGTCTTGTTGGAATATACTCGGATGAATTTTAGCAGGGCCAGACTTATTTATGCAACTGACTTCATTTCTGTCCATGGCTGCTGTATACACTCATTATGTTTATATATTTCTAGTGAGAACTTAAGATGTGTGACAGTTTGGCAATTCTTCGTAGGGCTTAACACCTACTTAACACACGTACAATTCCTGTCCTGAAACTTTACCATGAAGAAATGAAAACTGATGTTTATACAAGATATTTATATGAATACTTGCTCCTAATTGGAAAAGTTCAAGTATCCTTCAACAGGATAATAAGAAGTGGAGTATTTACACCATAAATAAAGCCCAGTAATAAAAGGGTACTGAACAGCCATATATTCTCTGCCTGATCTAGCATAGTGATGTCTGGTATAAGGGGCAGTGAAAATAAGTCTTCTGAGATTTTTCCAGGGGATTCATAAGACAGAATTGTCTTCATAGAAAAATAGATATTCTCTGCCATCGTCATTGTGTTAATATCCATACTGATAATGCAAAACAATCCCTTGGCGCAAATGCATCACTGTGGCAATAAGTGTATTTCTAGACCCTGGGCTCATGGTTATGACACATATACACTGATAAGGAATAGTACTTTTCCTTTTAAGGTTCTTGGTTGTAATGGAAATGTGTCTTTTAGATCTGTCACTGTCGGCTCCAACCGCCAGACCCCTTTGGCAGCTCTTAGGCAGGCACTGACTGAGGGTAACCGCAATACTAGAGAAAGTACATGTCGGTGCTCTTGGATTTCTCCAGCACAAAACTTTGTATTTTGTTATTTTTTAACAAATTTCTTGAGAAACAAATAGTAATGAAACAGTTTCAAAACCTATTAATAGGCCAGTTTCAATAATTAATGCACTGCATATTGTTGTCTTAGTGGTTATTCATTGTACAAGATGCAGACATGATACCCTGTCCACAAGTAGTATTAGAACAAATATTTCTATTCAGTAAATTAAGAGAAAGTAGCTGTATACCTATCCTAACTATTTTGAATACACAGATACAAAATAGTCCTTTATTTGTATCCCCTTTTTTGTTTAGTTTTTTCACAGGTGGGTATTTCATTGCCATTGAAATATTGTAGTTGCATGAATTCAGCAAAAAATTCAAAATAGTCCAGTAGTCCATAAAGAAATCAACCAACAACAAATGTTGGAGAGGCGGTGGGGAAAAATGAACCATTCTCCCCCCAGAATTGCAAACATTTTGTAAACCAGTGTGGAGACTCCTTAAAAAATGGTGGAAAACTTTGGCTGGCCAAGGCAAACACTCTCCACTACTAAGCTGTGCTATGATACTCTTCCTTCTAACTGTCCTTGCCCTTCTATTGCCACCACTCAGCGTCATAACTACACAGCTCACCTGCACATTTTCAGTAACTTTTCCATTTTCTGTTACAGTGATTTCCTGTTATGTGTTTCTTGGAAGTCAAATCCTATTTTAAAGTATATTTTTCTGAGCACAAAAGCCAATACATTGATTTCTTTTGTATTGTATTAGACTTTAACTCTTGGATGTAGATAGATTTAATAATTTGTGTAGAAACAATAAAAGTATCTGTAAATTATGTCTGCTCTACATGATGAGATGTCAATCATTCCCTTCAGGAACATTATGTTTACTAACAAATGAAAAAATACTCATTCATAGTTAGACAGATCACATAATGTTTTTAAAAAATTAAGTTTATTACTTGAAGAAAAATAAATGATACAGGCATTCTTTAAAGATCAAGTCAAGTTTCTTTATGCTGTTAATTGCACAGGTGGTTAAAGGATGCATTGTATATTGTAAGTATATTGCAATATTCAGAACAAAGAAATGGCAAAAGAAAACTACCACTTAATGTTTTGCTTTTATCTGCATAGTTCTTACATGCAGTACTATAATGCATAACAAAATGTAACGCCAGTAACACAGTATACAGTGCAATCAGAAAAAAACCACAGCACTTTACTGGAGAAGTAATCATAAGTAAGGCTGAGCTCTGTGTTACTAATTAACTTTCTGTGTTTTGGGTCTAATTGTGAGTGTTAAGTCTGAGCAGCAGGTCATAAATCCTAATAATTATTAAACAGATGGGTTATCAAATGAAGGATACCTGCAGTATTAAGGGTCTTTTATATAATCTAAGTTTATGAATGAAAATTGGATTGCTTTGAAACTTATTTATCAAAATGAGTATCAAAATTTCCTAATTATTAAATAATTTTCTTATAGTATCAATGTTAAATTAATCACTGATTTTTATCGTTGTATAATAAAGTGTATATATATTTATTTATTTATTAATGAGCCAAATTTTTAAATGACTAATATAAGATGTTGTGTAATCACTCATAAATTAAAAATAATCATTTAATGCTGACATTGATCAATTACATCATTTGTATATGCATTTAATAAAATATTTTTATCTACATTAACATAATATGATGTTTAGCTTTAAATATTCCTGTGTCCCACCACTGATACCTTACTATTTAAATCATACATTATGATACAATATTTGTTAACAGTAATAAAAGATGCAGGCATTGTCACTATCTATGTGTTTTGGAGCATAGGTTCATCATAGTGGTGTGGACTAATATTTGTAAAAAGAAGGAACTAAAAGGGACATACATAGAATTTATCATCACTTACTAATAATACAATAAATACAATAACATAATTATTATATAATATTTGCAGAAATAATTTAGAAATGTTATAGCATACAGAAGAATAAATGCATATAGAAGCAGATGACTGGAAAATATAATTTTAGATAAAGCACCTGAGTACCCATAGATTTTGATATTCAAGGATTCTGTAAAGAATCTCCCATAGATAATCAATGGACACCATCATACATTCTAGATGAACCCGCCTCTGAAATAAAATATGTGACAGCATGAGGCATGGAGGAGGTCATTCAGATACAAGCCAAAGTATTCTACCCCAAGTCTCTCAAATCCATGCACATCCCTTTATTTTTTATTTTTTTTAATGGGTAAAGGGAAACCTTTATTTATTTTTTTCCATTTATTTTTATTTTATTAAAATACAAATGTCAATCAGACAGTTTCAAGACACCTTAACCACACAGAGTCGATGAATTAATACATTGCAAACTGTTTTCATAACGTTTTGGTATTGTACAAGGTGCATACATGAAATTATATTTACAGGTTTTTTTTATAGCTGAATTATATCAAAGATTCAATAATTATTTACCTAGTGGA